>JAPYYD010006366.1:0-11238 GCA_028551405.1 Uromys caudimaculatus
TAGCAGCCATATTTATAATAGCCAGAAGCTGGAAACAACCCAGATGTCCCTCAGCAGAGGAATGGATACAGAAAATGTGGTACATCTACACAATGGAGTACTACTCAGCTATTAAAAACAATGACTTAATGAAATTTGCAGGCAAATGGATGGAACTTGAAAATATCATCCTGAGTGAGGTAACTCAGTCACAAAAGAACGAACATGGTATGTCCTCACTGATAAGAGGATATTAGCCCAAAAGTTCAGAATGCCCAAGTTTTACTTTACAGTAACCACTGGACTGAGAGTGAGGTCCCAGATGGAGGAGTTGGAGAAAGGTCTGAAGGAGCTGAGGGAGTTTGCAGCCCCAAGGATGGAGTAACAGCATCAATGGGCCTGACCCTCCCCCCGGTCATCCTGGAGTTAGGACCACCAACCAAAGAATACACATCTATGGACCCATGGTTCGGACCACATATGTGACAGAGGATGGCCTCGTTGGCCATCAGGGAGAGAGGAGAGGCCTTTGGGCCTGAGGATGTCAGAGGCCCCAGTAAAGGGGAATGTCAAGGTGGGAATACGGGAATGGGTGGGCAGATGGGTGGGAGGTGGAATTCCCTCATAGAGGCGGGGAGGGGGAAGGGATAGGGGGTTTCCAAAGAGGAGACATTGGAAATGTAAATAAAGTATCAAAAAAAAAAAAAAAAACAAGACTCTGTAGTTTAAGACTTCATTGTAAAGGAAAGCAAAACAAAACAATACCAAATACTACTACTACTATTACTAGACTATTACTACTACCACCACCACTACTACTATTAATACTACTAAGTTGACCAGTGAGATTGCTCAGTGGGTAAAAGTACCTGATGACCAAACGTCAATCCAAAGAACATATGTGTAGAAGGAGAGAACCAACTTCTTAGGTTGTCGTTTGACCTCCACACACATGTGGTAGCACACAAACACGTACCCACCTACATAAATTCTATCATACATGCATCACAAGCTAATTTATAAACAGTGATATGAATTCTTCCCATTATCTAGATTTGTATTTTATCTATGTTTTTGTACAGGTGGGAGACTAAAATTGTTCTTAGCATTTCCCTAGAGGATTTTAAGAACATAGGAGAGCTGAGGTGATAAGGTCAGTACATCATTCAGGCAACAGAAGTGCAAAGAATATCCTGGCTATCTCATGGAAAAAAAATTAGTCTGTCCCTCTCTAGAACAGAGATTCTCAGAGGTTGGGGGTATTCCTCTAACTTGTTACTTAAATTGCTACTTGGAAGATTTAAAATCCATTAACTTGGACCTGGTATTGGTATTTTGAACAGACTTGGTAACTTTTATGTATACAGTGATGGAAAAGCTCATCAAGCCTCCTAGAACACTTGCCTGGGTTCAGAGAGATTTGAACAAAGACTTTCCTCACCCACACCTATCCTATAGCCTAGAATATCCACTTCAGTCTATTATATGTGTCTGGTTAGGACAGCCCTTACCTCATTTTAAATTAATGTAGTTAGAGCTAAAAAGCATAAACACATTCCTGCCTATTTTATGATTTAATTCTAGTAGTAGTAGAGCTGTGAATTACTACTTGACAAATAAAGAACCTGAAGATTCAGAGAAGACCCAGCTCCGGGTAAGGCAGGACTTCTAACTCCTTCACTGCTCCTCCTCAATACTGTCAGTAGGACAGTGTGGCCTTTTCAGATTCTCCACTGCAATAGACTACACAGTCTATTCTTATGAGCCGGTAGCAAAATTTCATTTCATTTCATAAATCTGTTAGCTAAAGAATGTAATTCCTGTTTAACTTGTGAGCCTGTATGTCTTAAGGCAGACTTGTGCTAAAATAATTCCTCTAATTTGTGAGCACATTTTCACATATATTATGCTCTTGAAATAAACTAGACACTAACTCCTACTCCAGCGTAATGGAGAAAAAAAAGTATCTCTCTAAAGCATTATTCAGCATAAAGCCCGTGAAATAATTCGTAGAGGCCCAAGGTTCATCCTGCCTAAGCAAATTAAACAATTTTGTTAGCCCTGATGTCTTTTGTTAGAAGTGAAATGTATAACTGTGTTGGCTCTGCACTACATAGCATCCAGAAGCCTTTGTTTGCACTCAGTTAGGGCTATTTATACCACAGGATATTGATATTCTCCTACTTAATCAAAAAATATTACAAGTGAAAATAAACACAAGACCCACATTCTTTTCGAATGCAAAGCCAAAACAAATAAAAAAGTGATAGAGAATTGCTCATCAACATTTGGATGTAGCCCTCATTCTTTTCTCATTCTCCTCATGTCTTTAATTTTTGACCAATTACAGTCAGAACATGTCAGAAGATACATAATTCAACACAACCCTTATTATATTACATGCATTTGTCCAAGTTCATGAAAAGCAAAATTGAATAATATTGACGTGGAAATGAAGAGGTAATAAATATACTTTATTCTACATGGAAGTGTCATAGAAGGCTAGTCAATGTGGAGTGCCATGGTATTCACATCACAATACCCTCATTGCTATTAAAGGAAGGATGAAGAAATCACCTAGGAATAAAATTAGGAATTCGTGCTTTAGGCAATATGATGGAAAATTCAGTTCTGGAATGTTACTGTAAAGAAAACCTCAGTTGCCCAAAGATTCTGATTAGTAGACTTCATTCATACACCTAAAATGAAATGAATCTCAAAAAGTGGACTTTCTATTTAAGAACTATTTAGGGTTTATAGAAATATGCCCATGCTCCTCCTCCTGACTCTGCCTCCGATTGTTACCGTCTTACATTGGGATGGTCAATGTATTATAATCGATGAAATAATTTTGATATGTCACTGAGGATATTTTTTATAGAAAAGTTTTGAGTCATATAAGTTAAAAGAGAGCTGTCCTGGAACTCACTATGTAGCCCAGGCTGGTCTCAAACCCAGAGATCCACCTGCCTCTGCCTCTCGAGATCCCCCTGCCAGAGGCATGCACCACCACTGCCTGGCTGTATCTGGGAGAAATTTTAAGACGTAAGTTTTCATAAGTTTCAAAGGTAACTTCCAAAGACCATCTCCATCTCTTCTACCTCTTTCCCTTCCTCTCTCTCTCTCTCTCCCACCTCTCCTTCCTGCCTTCCATCCCTAGCCCTGTTCTATCATTCTTTTTGTCCTTCCTTTTGTGTCAGGGTCTTGTTGTTTAGCACAGGCTGCAAACTTGATCTTGTCTCCCAAGTGGTGGGATTGCAGGTGTGTGCCATGATACTTGACTCTAGCTGTCTCTTTTTCTGTTGTTTGGCAGGACATGAAATACCACTGTGTGATGATGATGATGATGATGATGATGATGATGATGATGATGAAGAAGAAGAAGAAGAAGACTACAAAGAACAGAGACCAAGAAAAAAAATCAACTTTACTTTGTTATCTTTAAGACATTTAAACATTCCATTCCTTGAAGTTTTCCTTAATGTTAGTTGGAAATCTATTGAACCCGTAAGTCCTCTTTGTTACTTCAGCTGCTTTAGTTGAATTTCCATTGCTTATAACATAAATGTTTTGATATGAGTCTTAAAATTGCTAAGACATTTTGCTGTTATAGATAGATATTAAAGTCAACTGCTACAATAAAGATTTTGTAAATCCAGAGTTGGGGAGATGACTCAATGGTTAAGAGCACTGTCTTCTCAGTTTTGACTCCTAGCACCCACACGCCAGCTCACAGCTAGCTCTAACTCTAGTGCCAGTGGATCCTGCAACTTTTTCTCCCCTCTGCTAGCACCAGACATTTATGTGGTGCACAGACAAACATGAAGACAGAATACCATACACTTGAAATTTTTTTTTTAAAAAAAATTCTGCAAACAATTAGCAAATGAGATAATTTTCAACACATTTCTTATTTAACTGTCTTCATTTTTATCTGGGTGTCATATGTTGGCACCATGTTGCAAATGATTGTTGACCCACTGGGAGCTAATCATGCCTGAAGAAATAGTGTCAGTACAGCTAGACACTCAAGTTGCAGATTTTGACTGCATTAATCATTTCTCAAAAAGGCACAACAAAGGAGAGTTCATTACAAGTTTATGTAAGAGTTAGAGGAGGAGATGTATCATACAATACTCTGTTATATAAAATTCAAAACAAAATTAAAGCATCCTTTCATATTTATAGGTGCTTGAGACTACCTGAATAAGAAAGCCAGCAAGTTATGAAATGGTTGTGTGGTTGAACATGATGCTATCTCAAATTAGTTGTAGATTTACATAATGATATTAACATCTGTTTTAACTGGTGCTTTTGTAGAAGCTCATTACATTGTATTAAAGCCAACAACAATAAAAAAATCTTTTTTAAACTAGAAGATACTTTATGTAAAATATATTAATATTTGGTTTTCCTTTGTATTTGACATCAGTAAAAGTAACTTAAGTAGGATATTTAATCCTCCTGTTTCTTCTCTGCCTTACTGTCCCGTGGTGAGTTTAGCAATATGTTTTCAGTGATCATTTCAATGAAATTCTCCCCCACTAGGTGGTTAGAATGAAAATTGTCCTCCATAGGCTCATGTGTTGGAATAATGGGTCCTTGATCTATGGGTGCATTTTTGTGAAGCCGTGGAATGTTTACAAGGCAGAACCTGGCTGGAGAAAGTACATTGCTGGGGGCAGACTTTGAGAGTTCCTAGCCTAACCTCACTTCTAATTCACTTTCTTTACCTCATGTTTGGACTTAGAGATCTGATTTCTCAGCTTTCTGCTGAGAATGTCTCCTCCCCTGTATCCCTCACTCTGGAATGGTTAGCCAAATGAAACTTTTTCATAAGTTGCTCTGGTCATGGCATTTTATCACAGTAACACAAGGTAACTGAGACACTACCTTGTTAGTAACAGTAATTTAAGCAATCCTCTTAGCCCTTTAATTTATAAACTAAATAGCTTCTTCATGTCTAGAAGGACACATTATAAAAAATTTGCAACAGCACTGACCACACAAGCCAAATGATCTCAGAGTGCCCATGTAAGTGAAGAGGAAGAATATATTTGGGTCTCTGCCAGTTTGGTCACCCTGGAGTGCTGTTATAAGTGGTTGGGACACACCTGTGTACTAGACAGTGGCTAAAAGTTAGAGCAATGGGATTCACAAAAAAGCCCCAAACACAAACAAAGCACCCAAGAAGCTTTTCAACTACACTGGAATGTAATGACAGTAATTAATGTCTGCCGTAGTTTATTTAGATTACAGATAACCACATGTTATCTGTATAACCGCATTCACATAAACACATATAAAATTTGTCTCTAGAATAATCTCCATCTTTAATTAATCTTTTTAATTTTATTTTTTATTTCAGCAAAAACTTTCTACATAGTTCTTAGTACAAAATAACTTGATATCTTTCAAATCATGGGGGTAAAGAATTTAGCATTTAGAGGTGTAGAAATCTTGTCTAAGAAGAGTCATAAGATAACTTTACATTTAAGTAATTAAATGCCAGTCCCGAGACTTCTTTATTGACACTCAAGCATGAAAATTTCTGTCTTTATTTCATTTATGAAATGGTGACTGTTACTTGAAAACTAACTTTTAATTTACTTATCAATGGTAAAACCACTCATTTCTTCTGAGAATTAAGAATAAAATTTTGGAATAAAAAGTGAATTTTGGAGGTTAGAGAGATGGCTCAATCAATAGTCATGATTACTCAGTGCTCTTCCAGAGATCCTGGGTTCAATTTCCAGCAATCACGTGGTGGCTCACAACCATCTATAATGTAATCTGATGCCCTATCTGGCATGCAGGTATACAAGCAGATAGAGCACTCATATAAATACAACAAATAAGTCTTAAAAAAGTGATTTCTTGCTGAATAATATTTCTGTATGATATATAGAAGACATGAGTATATTATGATTTAGTTTAATGACTAAACACTAATATAATTTGAATAATAATTTAAATTGGAAAATTTTACGTTTTTCTTTTATTTTTGAGATTATAATATAGTTACCTCACTTTCCCCTTCCCTTTCCTTCTTCCAAGCCCTTCTGTATATCCTTACTTGCTGTTTTTCAAATTCATGCTATTTTTTCATTTATTGTTGTTTTATATATATGAATATATTCATAAATATATAAATAAAACCTTCTCAGTCTATATAAAGTTACTTATATGTACGTTTTTAAGACTGACAATTTTGTATTAGATAACTAATTGTTGTGATCTTACTTTTGTCAAAATACTAATCAGATATTTGTATATTTTCTTCATATATCACTTGAGTTGGTTATCTTATTTCCAAAATATATAGTTAAGATATAATCAAATACTTTAAACTTGACATTTGAGAGTGACAGTAAGAATTTAACTATGTAGCCTATTTAAATATCATCTATTTACTCACTTATAGCTTGCATGTCTAAAAGTCTTAGCATGGAGATAGGAATTTAGCATTGATAGAGGTATTCTGGATACACAGGAAGAAATGTTACTTCTTTAGCATTGTGTCTTTTAATAGATAAAAACAGACCAAGACTCAACAGATTGCTTTTAGTTCCTGTGCACACAAATGCAGTAGTGTACGCATCTAAGGACAGGATCACAAAGGTTCTTTGGTTCAGAAATGGAATTTAAAACTATGTCAGTGCTTCCAAAGAACCCACATAAATAATAAAGTAAATGTAGTTGGTCTGAACAGCACACTAACAACCTGATGGCATTGTCTTCAAAACTCATGAGAGATGCTCTCTCTCAAGGCTGAAACACTGCTTCCCTGCTGACTCTGAAACTGCCTTCCCTTAAGGTCATGAAGTTAAAGTGTAAGGTTAAAGGAGCTCTAAGTCCAAAAAACCAAAGGCTGGGTCTGACAAGTCAGTATTGTTGTGGACTACCAAAGGTTGTTTCTAATTTTGTTTCTGTTTTTGTTTTGAGACAAGGTTTTGATCTGTGGTCCTGGTGGACCTGAAACTCACTTTGTAGACAAGGCTTGCCTTGAACTAAAAGCGATCTGTTGAGTCTTGGTCTGTTGCTATGTATTGCAATGCTAAATACTGGCTTTGATTGCCTTAGGAAGGAGGAGCTCCTCAGGGTACAACAAGTGATGCTATGCAACCTTGCCCCCAAGTATCCCTGATTGTTGAATAAAGATGCCTACAGCCCATAGTTGGGCAGAAGAGAGATAGGTGAAGTTTTGGTTTCCAGGCTGGGGATTAGAGGCAGGACAATGAGGGAGAGAGACAGAAGGTAGAGAGAAGAGAAGACACCATGGAGTAGGTGAATCTTGAAAACATGGCCATGGAGGTTGTACAATTGGAGCTATGAGCATCCCAGATGGAAAATGGCCAGTAATATTTACAGGAAGTAGACACAATAGCATAGAGAGGAGATGTCTGTCAAGCTCTAGTGTTTTAAAGGCTTTTATAAATATAAAAGATTTGGGTCTTTTAACTGAGAACTGAATGATCAAAGCCAGGGTAGAAACCCCTGATTGATATTAAATATTTACTGCAATAGAAATACATCTGCCTCTATTTCCCAAATGCTGGGATTAAAGACACGCACCATCATACCTAGCTAGTTCTAGATTTTTAAGCTACTTAGGACTTCAAGCATCCTTAGTTGAAAGCAATATGTTAACCTCACTTCAAACTGACATCTTAAAATATTAAAGTGGGATAGCATAAATGTGTTTAAGGTAGTGAACTTGTTTTGTATAACAGTGGGGAGCATCTTTTTTCCTAATCAGCAAATTAGTAATTCTCAATGTTATATCCAAAAATGACTCAGGAAGACTCTCCATTACTAGCAGCATCCTGTTACTACAGATGTCCAAGGGATGCTCGTAAAACCTCCCTAATGGGATCTGTATGCAACAGATTGTCCAGGGAAAGTTCTCTCTCACTACAGATCCGTGTGTTATAGATGTCCAGGGAAAGAGCTTCCTCCCTAGTGGGATCTGGGATCTACAGATGTCCAATGCTTAACTTATACCAACTGTAAAAGTTAGGGCTTTTGTGTATATTCAAATAGAAATATTGTTAAATGATTTAAAAATCAAAACCATCAAGGATTTTTGGTACTCTTCACACATTTCTTGCACTAAAATGATCTGACTGAGGACAAAGTATAGCTACATGCAAATGTGCAGAAAATGAAATTAAGAGGTAGAATTTAAATTTTTTTTTTTTTAAAAAAATGATTTGCCTCATGGTGATTATAAAATTATGCACAAAGCAAAAATTTAAGGAACTATTTCTTACAATGCCCATTTGTTACTGGTAAAATAAGTAGCATAAGTGGTTTCTGGCACTGGAGGCTCATACATTTCATATTTTTATTTTCACAGAAAAATACTTATTTCTGGATTACAATTGGGTTTAGAGAGACCTTTAAAAAAAGTAAAGTGCTTTGAACCGTGTCTTCATGTGTTATTTTTTAAAAAATAGCCCCTTTGATAAAATTTAAGGATTTAAAAACAAAGCCATACTAGTATATTTTTTCAAAATTCCAGCAATTATTCTAAAGTTCTCTCATTACTATTAGAAATTATTGGTAACAATGTCAATTAAATATTTATATGAACAATGAATGCAATTATTTCCATTCAAATTTTACTTTGTAATCAAGCAAGCGTAATCTTTCCCTGATACAAAACTGTGTACTGGTGAGTGAACACTTCTTCGTTTAATATCCTTATCCATATTTTTCTTGATGCTTATTTGTAGATTTCTATTGATGTAATAGTTTGCAAGAAAAAAGAGCTCATGTCTCTGCCTGAAGGTGGAATCTTATGAATATGCAAACACTGTTTTGATGTGAAGAAGTTTCTCTTTGGAAGCATGCAGTGCCTTCTTGAGTTATATTGAATATTAGCCATAGCTTAGAACACAAAGCATATGAACTTGGGTTTTGCTTTCTGGTTACAAAAAGCATTAGTACTGTTGAACCCAGTCATCTCAATTTAGGTTGATGCTTTGTTGTAAAAATAAATAAATAACTGCCATTTAATTTTTATTGTATAGAAAAGTAGTGAACCAGCAATAAGAAAGGATGTATGGATTGTCTGCTCTGTATGTTATAGTGTACTTTTTAAGATGTAAATTCCAAGGTCATCTTTTAGCAGTTTTAATTTAATCTGATTCAATGAGTCCAGGTGGCTTAAAAATGTTCCTTTGGTGAACTCTGTAGAATAAGCCAGTTTTTTAAAAGTAGTATCTTGTGCCGTAAAAGTGTTCTACTGATGTTCAACTTCAGCTCTAGACAAAAATCTTGCACGCAAACTCCCAGGACAGTATTAGGTTAGGAACTTAGCAAGAGGGCAGACGTGGCCTCTGAAGCTATTATCAGTGTCTAGACAGACTGATGCGTTCCCTGTTCAGGGTTAGAGTGGCCCTCAGCCGGAGGGACTGCTTCACTGTCACCTTTTCTCCAAATATCAACCCAGTGGTTCTCAAACTTTAGTGCAATCAAAAATATCTGGGGATCTTGATAAAAATACCAAGGCCTAGGTCCTATCCTAATTTAATGAATCCAGGCCACTATATTCTTTATCTGAGATTCTGATATATACCAAAGTTTGGGAATGTTATATCTAAACAGAACCTTAAAAGAGAATATCAAGATAATAAATGGGAACCTAGAAAGTAGGTCAAGCAGCTCCAAAATATTTGAAGTGTAACTAAAGTTAAATAGAATAATGTTTTTAAAGAAAGAAAAGGAAGAAACTCTACCTCTGTGTGGACTCTCATAAAGCAACAATGAAGTTGCTATTTTATTTCTCACATTAAAAATGTAAGAATGAGATTGCCTTATGATATTTAAATTAATAAGAATTTACAGTTAAGGGAACTAGGCCTTTGGAAGCAATCTACAGTAGTATGTATAAAGGTGAGACAGAGTATTGAAGGATTATGAAAATAGCCAACAGTATATAATAGGGCCAATATATGACTATAAATATGAAAGAAATAGAGAAAAAAAGCATCCAGCTGACACATTTTCCCTTCTTATGAAAAAGACTGTTAAAAAGAAATGTACACTTACTCAAGGTTATATTCTCACATTTAAAGATTTGGAGTTAGGCATCTCAGATGAAAGAGAATGTGTGATGTTGAGGTTCAAGTGATCTGAAGGGTAAGTGGAAAGGGGTGGGCTCTAATTAGAGAGGGAGAAGAGGATAAATACAGACAGGGCGAGGAAAACAACAGAAGAAGATGTCTGAAAAGTTATAAGAAATCACGGTATTAACTGTATAATTGGAAATACATATAATGTAGGTATGTCTGCATATACATGAACATACTTAGTTTAAATAAATTTTTCTAGTGGCTGTCCCCATAAGTCATAGATTATCAAAAACAAACAAGCAAACCAACAACAACAACAACAACAAAATAAACAAGCCCCAATACAAAGTTTGAGAAGTCCTCTTTAAGTTGTTGTCAACAGTTGTCCAAGAGACTTTCAAAACATTATTGGCTATTTCTATTATCCATGGTTGCCCTGCAGAAGTTGAAATTAAGTCCCTACTGCTGAAGGCACTTTGCACTTCAGAGACAGGACCCAGATGACCTGTATCTGATGTATAAGACTCCCTCCCAAAGACTAGTGTTCATGGTACCAGAAGGACCACAAAGGTACCATGACAGCATCTAAGGGTGGGAAGCAAACAACAGTCCTACCTATCTATGGTGACATTAAATCACAATGACCAGCATGGTCTGCTAACCCTAAGGGTACAGTAGTGCCACACCTTTCATAACCAACAACTCTAAACGGATTTAGATCACTCAACAAGAGGAAGATCGTGCCTGGTACTGGAAACCTAGCCAACTCCCCAGGGCTAGAGAAGTACTAGATCTTGGAGTAGTAACCACCATTTTATTAAACCAGCATAACCCCCAATTACATCCTAGGTTGTTATCTTTTTACTTACAGATAAGTACAGTTCTTAGCTCTCATCAAAGGAACTTCTCTTTGCATCAGATGGAGACTGCTACAAAATACCACAATTGACCAGAATGATCAGTTGGGGATCCCAGTCCCAACTGATTCATCTATACCACAACTCCTACATCTAAGGCTCAGGGATCATTGTTGAAGATGAAAGTAGAAAGATTTTATTTATTTATTTTTTTTCCTCCTTTTTTATTTTTGATACTTTATATACATTTCCAATGTTTCCCCTTTTCTGAGTCTCCTCTTTGTATACCCCCCATCCCCTCCCCAACCCGCCTCTAGGAGGGA
>JAPYYD010006367.1:0-11237 GCA_028551405.1 Uromys caudimaculatus
TAGTAAAGTTTCTTTTATGAATGTGGGTGCCCTTGCATTGGGAGCATAGATGTTCAGAATTGAGAGTTCTTCTTGGTAGATTTTTCCTTTGATGAGTATGAAGTGTCCTTTCTTATCTTTTTTGATGACTTTTGGGTGAAAGTCGATTTTATCCGATATTAGGATGGCTACTCCAGCCTGCTTCTTGGGACCATTTGCCTGGAAAATTGTTTTCCAACCCTTTACTCTGAGGTAGTGTTTGTATTTATCACGGAGATGTGTTTCTTGAATGTAGCAAAATGCTGGGTCCTCTTTATGGATCCAGTCTGTCAGTCTATGTCTTTTTATTGGGGAATTGAGTCCATTGATGTTAAGAGGTATTAAGGAATAGTGATTGTTAGTTTCTGTTATTGTCTATGTTATTTTTACTTTTACATGACTATCTTATTTTGAGTTTGTTGAAAGATTACTTTCTTGCTTTTTTATGGTGTAGTTTCCCTCTTTGAGTTGACGTTTACCATCCATTATCCTTTGTAGGGCTGGGTTTGTGGAAACATATTGTATAAATTTGGTTTTGTCATGGAATATTTTGGTTTCACCATCTATGGTAATTGAGAGTTTTGCTGGGGATAGCAGCCTGGGTTGGCAGTTGTGTTCTCTTAGGGTCTGTATGAGTTCTGCCCAGGATCTTCTAGCTTTCATAGTCTCTGGTGAGAAGTCAGGTGTAATTCTGATAGGTCTGCCTTTATATGTTACTTGACCTTTTTCCCTTACTGCTCTTAATATTCTTTCCTTGTTTTGTGTATTCAGTATTATGTGATGGGACGAATTTCTTTTCCTGTCCAGTCTGTTTGGTGTTCTGTAAGCTTCTTGTATATTTATGTTCATTTCTTTCTTTAGGTTAGGGAAGTGTTCTATAATTTTGTTGAAGATATTTACTGGTCCTTAAGTTGGGAATCTTCACTCTCTTCTATACCTATTATCTTTAGGTTCTGTCTTCTCATTGTGTCCTGGATTTCATGGATGTTTTGGGTTAGAAGATTTTTGCATTTTGCATTTTCTTTTACTGTTGTGTCGATGTTATCTATGGTATTTTCTGCTCCTGAGATTCTCTCTTCTATCTCTTGTATTCTGTTGGTGATGCTTACATCAATGGCTCCTGCTCTCTTTCCTAGGTTTCCTAACTCCAAGGTTGTCTCCCTTTGTGATTTCTTTATTGTTTCCATTTCTATTTTTAGCTCCTGGATATTTGTGTATTTCCTTTGTCTGTTTGATTGTATTTTCCTGTAATTCTGCCTGTTTGATTGAGTTTTCCTGTAATTCTTTAATGGATTTTTTGTGTTTCCTCTTTAAAGGCTTCTAGTTGTTTATCTCTGTTCTCTTGCATTTCTTTAAGGGTGTTAATTTCTTTCTTAACATCTTCTATCATCAACATGAGAAATGATTTTAAATCTGAGTCTTGGTTTTCTGGTGTGTTGGGGTATCCAGGGCTTGCTGTGGTGGGAGAGCTGGGTTCTGATGATGCCAAGTAGCCTTGGTTTCTGTTCCTTATGTTCTTACCCTTGCCTTTTGCCATCTTGTTAACTCTGGTGTTAGCTGGTCTTACTCTGTCTGGGTGTGGCTTGCCCCTCCTGCAGGACTGTGTGTCAATATTCCTTGAAGACCAGCTCTCTCTGAGAGGTACTTGGGCCTGGAGAGCTGTGGTACAGGGTCATCTCTGGGGTGCAGACAGAAGCCAGAAGGATCCTGTCCCCAGCTGTCCCTTGGCTCTTATGTCCTGATGGCTCTGCAAGGGTCCCTCTTGATCGAGTGAGCTTGAACAGAAGTGGTGGTTTTGCCTGTGCTCAAAGGTGTGTCAGCACTCCTGGGATACTGGCTCTCTCCTGGAGCCCTGTGGCCCAGGCTGAGGTGCCCAGGCAGAGGTCTCCACCCACAGATGGAAACCGGGATGTTCAGAGGTTTCCTATCCCCGAGTTTTCCTCAGTCCCTGTATCCTGCTGGTTCTGGGCGGGTCTAGGTAAGCAGTGGTGCGAGAGTTAACCCCACTCATGGCATTTCCACGCTCCTGGGTGGGTAGCTTTCTCCTGGCGCTCCTTGGCTATGGACCCCTGGTGGCCCAGGCAGAGGTGTCCACCCACAGATGGAAACCGGAAGGTCATAAGTAAAGTTTATTAAAATATCTAATGTTATTTTGATCTTCTCACAGTGACATTCACAACAACTGGGTTTATAAAGAACTATGTTTAACCAAAATAATTCTATTTCACTATTTGGAAAACTGACTCTTAACAAAGTCAGGATTTATTCAAGTGTTTGGGTCTTCTGTACATGGTTGGTTGTTTTGTTCATTTGGTAAATATCACACAAAAAGTAAAAAGTAATGCTAAATAATAAAATAACTTCTGAAGGTATCATCACCTCAGATCTCAAGTTGTATTACAGAACTCTGGCAATAAAACAGTATGGTATTAGCATGAAAATGGACACATTGATCAATGGAATTGAGTTGAAGACCCTGAAATAAGCCCATACACCTATGGACACTTGATTTTTGACAAAGAAGCCAAAACAGTACATTGGAAAAAAGAAAGCATCTTCAACAAATGGTGTTAGTCTATCTGGATGTCTTCATGTAGAGGAAAGCAAATAGATCCATATTTATTACCTTGTACAAAACTCACGTTCATGTGACTCAAAGACCTCAACATAAAACCAGATAGACTACAACTAAGAGAAGAGAAAGTGAGGAATAGACTTGAAAACATTGTACTGGAAAGATTTTTTTTTTCTGAACAAGATCCTGACAGGGCAGAGATTAAGCCTTTTAAATAAGGCGAAAGGGAGCATGGCTATGCTCTGACCTTCTGTATCCTCCTCACAGGCTTCCTGGGATCTGACAGTCTCTGGGCCTGAGCTGGAGCTTCTTCTCCACTGACCTCATCAAAGAGGTGAACAATTTCTACCCCTAGTACACTTTCTTGTAAGAGAGAAATGTATACAGATTATTTTAGGTGGAGGGTAGCTATTCACCTCTGGGACAAGCTTAGTCTTTTTCACCTGCATTGCTTTATTATGAATTTTTTTCCCCATTCCATCTATCTTTTGGCAAATTTCATTTTTTAAAATGTTTTTTATTTTTTATTTTTTGATACTTTATTTACATTTCAAATGTTTCCCCCTTTCCAGGTCTCCACTTTGGAAACCCCCTATCCCCTCCCCCTCCCCTGCCTCTATGAGGGTATTCCCCCACTCCCCCACCCACCCACCCACTCCTGTCTTCCCTCCCTAGCATTCCCCTACATTGGGGCATCTAACACCCTCAGGCCCAAGGGCCTCTCCTCCCACTGATGGCCAACAAGCCCCTCCTCTGCCACATATGTGCCAGCTCCATGGATCCCTCCATGTGTATTCTTTGGTTGGTGGTCCATACTCTGGGAGCTCCGGGGGGTCTGGCCTATTGACACTGTTGCTCCCTCCATGGGGCTGCAAACCCCCTCAGTTCCTTCAGTCCCTTCTCCAACTCCTCCATCTGGGACCTCACACTCAGTCCAATGGTTACTGTGAAGTGAATCCTGGGTATTCTGAACTTTTGGGCTAATATCCACTTATCATTGAATACATACCCTGTTCGTTCTTTTGTGACTGAGTTACCTCACTTAAATGTTCACTCACGTTTTTGAGACTCCTGGAGGCTCACAATTACTGAATTTGCTTTTCTGTAGATGTCTTTTCCTTGGAACTCTGACTTATCACAGATTTTGGACACATTGCTTTCAAGTGACCACACAGAGCTTTTCATATGCCTTTTCTTATTCTTACCCCTCTTGATTGCTCTAGTATCTTACAAACTTGACTTATGAGTCAGTCTATGGAAAATAGTCTTTTCCATATCTGCCATAGCCTTTCCCACTTTATAAGGATCACATTCCCCTATGGTATTCTTAGCAAAGCCAGTAAAGCCCATTCCAGTCCTGAGGATCCCAATGAATCTAGCTCTATCTTAACTTTCCTGTGAACACAGTCTGTTCAGTCCAGTGAACTGGGAATCAAACACTGCTTTTCTCATTTCCACTTCTCTCAGTAATATCAATGGGGACTTTGGTTGGTGCTAAGCACGTAATGCCTAATGGCTACTATGAGCCAGTACATCAAGGACTGGTTTTCTTCCTATAGCTTAAGGTCATGCAGCCTGTGTCGTATGGATAGATGGGTAGTTTGCAGTTTATCTGTTTGTACAGCACTCAGACTGAACACATCTGCATCTATGTCCCACGGTTTCATGAGTCAGGGTGTAATAGGATGTCTCATTTGTTGTTGTTCCTTCCCTCTTTACTAAAGACAATTCTGAGGGCTATCTTCTATTACATTTATCTTGCTCTCTTCCTCACAATTGTCAGATTCCTCCAAGGGTTCTTAGTTTTAGGATCCCAAATTTGACACAGATCAAATTTGTACCCTTTTTCCATTATGCTCTCCAGACCCCAGTAGCATGAAACAGCAAGCCAGAAAGTCCATCTCATACTATGTCTTTCTCCCTGACTTTTTCTGCCAATTCAGAGGCTAGTGCAAAGGATACTATCCACATGCCTTTCCCTTGTAATTCCTCCTTTACTCAGGTAAACTCTTTTTGGACAGACATCAGCCTCAGTTGCATGTCTTACTAGCTACATGAAAGGCCATGGAACTGATGGCATAGCCTGCTTCCAATCCTATTTCACACTTGTTTCTATGAACGCAATATATTCTCTGGTTTATTAGCCATTTTAGGGACAATACCATACTTAGATGGCAGACCCCATTCATCAAGTATGACTGCCAGTCCATACTGTAAGTGTTGTAGTTCTGAAGGGAAAGGCTTGCCCTACAGAAGTTGTCCTCCACCTGCCTGCAAAGTTTCCCTTGTGAAAGTATAACAACTCTGCTCAGGCAGGGGAAAGTTTCCCCAGTGAAAGCATTATAGCTCTGCTTGGAAAGGTATCCTGTCAGTCAGGAGCCAAGGTGTACACCAAAGTCACACTGCACAACAAATGTCACACAAGAGATTTATTGGGAAGGAAAAACTCAGGAGACCCCCCTGGATGCTTCTGATTGGGAGAAAAGCATCAAAGAACTGGGCAGAGCATAGGGCTTATGTGAAGTTTCTTGGGGGTTGATGGGGCAAGCTTTCCAGGGTGGCCTGAGATTGGAGGTATTATGTGGCCTGACAATTCCAGCCCTTAGAAAATGACCATTACGGCCCTTAGGGAAGTCTGGGGGCAGAGCCAGGCCACTTTCCTGCCTTGGCAGTTACAGCTGTTCTAGCCTTTATGGCCTGGCTGCTGGGGCTCCCCAGACCTGGCCGCTTGCTTCCATTGACTGTTTCCAAAGAGAGTCCAGGGAAGCTTGAGACAGCAGGAACAGCCAGCACACATCACACAGACAATGACAGACATCCTAGAATTCTTCATAACGGACTCCCATTTTCAGATGGAGTGGTCAGGGTTGTAAATCTTTTCATCCATTACAAGGGCAATGCAAATACATACTACAGGAGGAAGGCATGTCAGTTTATATCACATGAGAATCTATTGCTCCTGAATGTGCTAAGTTTAGCTTTAATCACCCACAACAGAAATGATGCAAGTACTCCTCTAAAACTCATCTTCTCTGTTTTGGTGCCTAGTGTTGTGTTAACTTTTCCTAGAGAGATGAACAAATGTCTGTTTACTCCAGATAGAGCACCAATGACAGGCAGAGAAATGATTCCCATAAGGCCTAACTTACTGGACCAGTGAATTTAGTTGGTATTACTTATGGGGTTATGGACAACTTATGAGTGGCTATCCCAATAAAAAATATGTCTCTCACTCTCCCCTAGCAACTGTTAACTGCCTACATATTTTCAGGAACAGGAGAGCTCATGAGCCCCTCCCTCCAACAACTGTTACCTGTCTAGAACAAATGTGATTCTCAACCTTCCTAGTGCTGTGACCCATTAATACAGTTCCTCGTGTGGTGAACCCCCCAAACAAAAAATTATTTTTGTTGCTACTTCATATAATTTTGCTACTACTACAAATCATAATGTAGATATCTGTGTTTTGCAACGTCTTTTGGGGATCATGACTCACAGGCTGAGAGCTGCAGGAATCTCCAGAGAAGCCTTGTGAGTCTCTTCTCCCAGCACCTGCTAATTGCCTATATATCTCTTGGGGTTGGGCCTTGTGGACCTATCCTCCTTCCATGATAGAAAGCAAATGGGCCCAATCTTGTGCAGGTCCTGTGGTTAATCACATCTGCTGATATTTTAAGAGGGCAATGGTCATGCCATGCCTGGAGGACAGCATTCTATAACAACCTTACGAACATACCCAGAGATTTACCTTATTACTGTGTTTGATGGTACGTAATCCAATCAAGGTGACCATAAAAATTATCCATGACATTTTCTTTTCTGGAAGGTCTCTCAGCCTATTCTTTTGGTGGTGGCCTTGTCCCACTATTTCTGGGACATGCCTTCCTGGGAGGAGTTTCTGATCTGATACAACTTGTTCAAGTAAAGCTTGTTATATGTTACTGCCTTCAACATACCTGTCTCCTCCCTGATCCTTAAAACTTACCACGTAACCCAAATAAAGCAAAGACTTCTACTATGTATTCTTTAATATGCTTTATACTTTCAGTTGTGGTATGTAACCTGAGTCCATGATCCATTCTCACTCTTTTGTTTTCAAAGACTTAGTCTTGTTTAAATTTTTAAAAAAATCATGTGTATGCATGAAGTGACCAAACTTGGGGAGCTAATGAACAGCAGAAGGCTAAAGCTATGAACATGGACTTATGTCAGAAGGTTTAGAGAAAGAAATGTGTGCTGCTACTGTCTATTCTCCCAACAAAGAACCATGTGAAATGGACCAGTTCATCTGCTTCCTCACGATAATTATCTTATTCTCTACATGTACTTCCATGTCATAATGTAGCCCTCAAATAGACACAAGTTATTTAACAAATAATGCTGCTGCTGCTGCTGCTGCTGCTGATGATGATAATAAGTGTATGCATGTGTATGAGAGAGGGTAAACTTGAGTGTATGTGTCTATGAGACCTGAACAGGGTGTTGAATCATCTGGAGCTAGAGTAATAGATAGCTGTGAGCCACTGTGGGAACTGTAAGAGTAGTATGTGCTCTTAACCTGAAACACTTCTCTAGTGCATTTTCGATATATCAAAAGTATGTATTGAAACTTATAGTTTGCATATGGATACCCAGAAGCTATAGACTCAACTGATACAAAGTCTAGTCTTTCTCTTGCAATATTCCTTTATATCTTTTTCATAATCAGTTCTTCATACGTATGCCATTACATGTAGGTATATTTATAGGCTCTACTGTATTGATACATTTCTATTATGTTATTTTCACACTCTCCTGATTATGGTGACTTTATAATAAGTTTTGTAACCTCTTCAACTTTGTCCTCCTTTAAAAGTCATGTTCTTTTATACTTATGTGTGGATGTGAACATTGTCTTCTGCAATTTCCTGCTTGTGTATGTTTTATACTTCTGAGATTTTGATTAGGACTAAATTTGGTTCATATATGAGGAGAATGTGTGACTTTCCTGACAACTGAATGAGGCACAATTCAATGAGGCACAAGTCTCCTTTAATTTAGTTCTTCCTAAGTTTATTTCCACAATGCTTTGTAATCTATGGTGTCCAGAGTTTCTAAGTATTTTAATAGGTTTATCCCATGTTTGTTCACTGTAGACTTGAGAATAAGAACCATGAGAAAAGGTATTTCAATCAAGAGTCTTGTAGACCAAGTTGACTTGTTGAAGTGACAATGATTGTCGTGATGACTTTAATTAAGGTGGAGAGAGATGCCCATTATGAGTGGTGTCATTTTCTGAGCAGGAGATTCTGGATGGTGTAAGAGTGGAGAAATCTAGTAGAGCAGGAGTGTGGCTGCATGAATTGATTGCACTCTACTATTGATTGTAGGTGCAATGGGAACAGTTGCTTCAAGTTTCTGTCGTCTTGATTTCCCTGCAGTGATGGACCATAACCTGGAACTATGACCCAAAGAAACACTTTCCCCTTTAGGTTGCTTTTATTGATTTACTGATTGACTGATTGATTGATTGTGGATAAAAGAGATTTTATATTCATAGTCTTCTGCATAAGAGTTCCTCAGTAAACGCTAATTCAATAAAGCTAGACAGTCATATTTACTCAGTCATGTGGTTGTGGACAGTCTATTTTACTGCTTAATTAATAAAAAGTCCTTCTGCATGTTAAAGCACATACATCTCTTCCAAGAGGGCTTATGAAACAGGGCTGATTAACAGGTAATCTAAGATAATCCACTTATAAAGACCACCAGAAGACCTTTATTTTATCTGCATTTACTTTATGCTGATTTATTCCCATGCCATGAGTTTTTTGTTTCTTCAGTTTCTTCTGGGCTATCTTTTTCTTCTCTGCAACCTCCTCTTCTGGCTTTGGAACAATCTGTTCCTTCTCAGTGAGGATCATCTCAATGTGGCAGGGGGAGCTCATGTATGGGTTAATCCTACCATGAGCTCCGTAGGTTCGTCAGCACATCTTAGGTGTCTTGTTTACCTGGATGGGGTCAATGACTAGAGAATCTACATCTAACTCCTTAAGTTCAGCATTACTCTCTGCATTTTTAAGCATGTGCAGCATAAATTCAGCACTCTTTTTTGGTCACTGTCCCTATGTCCAGCCCCACTGTTTGGCCTGGGTGTACCTACCGACTCCGCCATTATACCACTGGAATGGCACACATTGCTCCTTTAAAGTGATATCCTTCAGATACTTGGTAGCTTTGTGGATATGCATTCCTTTGATGGCTTGGGCAGTATCCCCGGTGTTCTTAAAGTGAACACGAAGGTTTGAACCTCTTGATTTGCATGATTTTGTGGGGTTTTCTGGGTCAAGAGAGTAGCAAACCATCTTCACAGGTCATCTCTGTCTGCTTACAGGAAGAGGAAGCCTAGGTTGCTTTTATTAAGGTGTTTAATCACAGAATAGGAAACAAAAGTAATACAATTTCTTGGCATTTCATGTTTTTAATCTCATCTTTAAATTTTGGCCTTTTTGCTTTCAATTATAGATTGTATTATTGCTGGTCTATAAAAGTAGAAATATATATATATATATATATATTAATCTTTTGTGACTCTTATTGAGTTCAATTATTAGCTTGAGATACATTCTTTGTTAGAGTCACATAATTGTCTGCATGGACTATGGAAAGTTTGACTTTCTCTTTTTCTTTCCTTGTTTCACTTGACACCAAGTATACTGCTAGTCAAACACCCATCCCAACAGTCTGAACCAACAGTCTTTCTGTTGTAATTTCCTGCATGAAAACAGACAGCACAACTTCTGGCACACAGATTTCTAGCTTGTCTCTTTTACCCTGTTAATATGACACTACTCAAGCCTAGGTGATGGGCTTACTGAAGTAAGCAAGCCCTTCAAATTGCGATTTGGACTAGATTTTCCAGACCATCAACTCGATTCAGTTAAGTCTGACAGCTTAAAGGCCATGAATTCAGAATGGAAACAAGGCCAAGGGAACCTCAATGAGTGAGGGGCAAAGGATTGGTATGAGAAAGTTCCCTACTGGTAAGTAAGAAGTGACATTATTAAAGTATGTGAGGAAAAAATGTTAAGAGGGAAATACTATAATTCATATCTACACAGAGATTTATTTAACTATGGCCATTTCACCATGGATGATGTACCCCCCTCTCTCTGAGGAAGACTGCTAGGGAACAGAATGTACCACTTGCAGTGGGCCACCATGAGAAGCATGGTCAGTGTTAGTTTGGAAGACTCTAAGTGCTAAATAGATGCTCTAGTCCTCCAACAAGACTACACGTCTTCCTTACCCACACAGGGTATTCAGGATGATATTCTGTGCCTTTAAGCTCTCTCCCTCCTGGGTTTGCTGACCTAATAATGTGAGGGCGTGGTTACTCATTGGGGAGGGGTATACATTTGCCAGGTCAGGAAGGCTAAGGTAGATTACTGTGAGTCATTACCATGGGGAAGGCAACTTCTAAGCTGCCTGCACCTAATATAGAAGACAAGCAAAGCACTCCAAATATCGATGACAGAATAGATAGCAAACCTACAAAGAGGAAGGCCTGCACTGAACTGAAACAGAAACCCATGGTGAGCTGAGCGTCACAAGTTTTTTCTGTTGTTGCCCTTGAGTCCTGCCCTCAAATATTCTCTCTAGCTCTCACTTGCCCACTGCGCGCGCGCGCGCACACACACACACACACACACACACACCCCTGACCGCTTCATTTCCTATTAAGTTCCTGCTTCTGTCTTTCCTCCATCTTATTCAAAACCTAAGCCTTTCTGTTTTCTCTCTGTGGCCTTTCTAGGTGTCCAGGCAGCCTGTAAAGAAGACAAAAGTGGAAAAGTCAAAAAGTGCCCCGAATCAAGGCACTTGGGAGACGAAACCTCCAGCTAAAACTAAGGTCACTGCATTGAAAGCCAAGAGGGGAAGGCCAGCAGAACCCTACCAACATCACTTCAAGAAAACATGATCTACATACAGCCAAGTGACAGGGGAGGACTCCACCTCCTCTAAGGGGGGGTAAGATAAAAAGCTAGTTGGGCTAGGTCAGATTTCCAAAATCTCTGAGATCTCATCTTATTCTGGGCAGTGGTCAACTGTGAAGTAAATTATTATACCAACTAATATTCAAACATGGTAAAAATAAAATTAAGTGCACAAGTAAATGTTTGTGTCTGTGTTCCCTGATGGTGGGGAGGGAAGGCACATGTGTGTGGGAAGGGACAGAGACATGGATTCATGGGGCAGAGTTGTCAGAATGATTGTTCCAATTGAATCAGTCTTCTCCGTTTGAGAAGGGCCAGGTTAAGACATGGAGCTGATCCTCAACACCCCAGGAAAGATGACCAGATGGCCATGAGAATGAATGGAAATCTGAAACTGTAGGGGGGAGGTGGGGGACCTCTTGAGGACATGTCAGAGACCTGGGATAGGGAAGGTGCCTGAGAATCAATGGGGTTAACTTAGCTGGGACACAGAGCATTGGGGATATGGAACCTGAGAAGCCACTTCCTGTAGCCAGGTAGGAACACCAGTGGACAGATACAGACACCAACCTACCCACAAAACTTTTGACCCAAAATTTGTCCTGTCTAAAAGAAATGAAGGGATAGGGGATGGAGCAGAGACAGAAGAAAAGGCCAACCAATAAGTG
>JAPYYD010006369.1:0-11236 GCA_028551405.1 Uromys caudimaculatus
TTTTACATTCTGATCTCTGTCCCCTCTCCTAGTCCCCTCCCCCCCCATAAAGAGTTCCTCCCTTTTCCCCCTCTGAGAGGATGCCCCCCCATCATCCTCCTCTGAGAGGATGACCCCCCATCATCCCACCCTGGAGAATCAAATCTCTGTAGGGTTAGGAACATCCTCACCTACCAAGACCAGACAAGGCAGCCCAGTTGGGAAACAGATTCCACAGACAGGCAACAGCTTTGGGGCTAGCCCCTGCTCCAGTTGTTGGGGGACTCACATGAAGACTAAGGTGCACATCTGCTACATATATGCCTAGAACCTCAGTCGAACTCATTAATGCTGTTTGGTTGGTGGCTCAGTCACTGAGAGCCCCCAAGGGTCCAGGTTAGTTGACTCTGTTGGTCTTCCTGTGGAATTCCTCTTTCCTTCAGGGTCCTCAATCAAAAGCATTTTCTTAATTGAGGTTCCTTCTCTCAGATGACTTCAGCTTGTGTCAAGTTGACATAATACTAGCCAGTACAAGTGGTATTCATAGTTTGGTTTGGCATGGCTCCCTTTCTGGGGTAAGTAGGTGCACGCGCATGCGCGCATTTGCACTGCATTTCCAGGAAAAATTTGTAACACAACAGGTGTAAAGAATATCAGATTTAGAGAGTTTTCAGGAATTCAGAGATCTAAGAATGAAAGGGGAAATCAGAGAGAGGGGAAATACGGGAAGAGGGGTAGAGAAGGAAGAAGAGAGACAGAGGTGGGATACTGTTTCATGAGTCTGAAGACATAGGATGGGGTCACAACCAGAGAGGACAGCAGCCTCTAAACATTCGAAAAGAACCAGGAATGCATTTCTCCTGATGTTTAGTTTGTTCATTTTAGACTCTGACTTTAAAGGTCTGTAAGGTAGTAAATTTTTTAAAAAATCTAATTACCTTGCATCAATTTGTTACAGGAGCATTCAGAAGCAAATGCAGTGGTTAGTTTGTTTTCTTCTCCCAGATGCATGTCTGGGGTTTGCATTGTGGGTCTGAAAAGGAATGCCTAGCTCACTCAATATCTCTGTGCTTGGACTTAGACTATAAAATTCCTGGGCCTTCCTTGGTTTATGGAGCTATTTAAGAGATAAAGTTAGCAAGAGAATGGCTTAGAGCACAAGATGGAGCGGAGTCCAGATCCTTGATGGAACAATAAAACACTCCTAGAATTTAAAGTCTCGAGACTACTTGGAGATTTTTTCTTTAAAGAATGCTTGTAGTGGAATGAAGACAGTCTCAGTCTTCAGGTGTTTTATGTTAATGGAGATAGAGCAGAGGATTGCCTCAGTTTGCTTTTAATCTTTATCCTGATACTCCAGACAGATCAGGCTTATATGTCTTGCTTTACCACAACAAACACATACAAAGACTTTCTTTGTTCTAAACTAGGAACTGCAAGTATCCCCAATACTAAAAATGATAAAATAATTAAACCAAATTTATTACTTCAGACAGTAGCTAGTTAATAATTATGGTCTGTGAAATGAGGAGGTGCTAATAAACATTGCTAGATGAATTTGATGTCAGAAACACACCAAGCAACAGATTTTGGAGTTGTTTAGTTTTCTTCTTTGGCATTATGTCTGAGACATTAAATATCAGAGATTGTTGAAGGGGAGCTTCACATACTATAGCAAAATCACCGATAGTGTAGTTACTTCAAGATAATGTTTCACCATGAAGAAAACAAAACAAAACAACAACAACAACAAAACCCCAAAACTACAGTAAACTCACAAGCACTTTACACTGAAGTGAAAAGTATAGAATATTTTAATTGAAATTAAATTTTATCCTATACAAAGCAAGGCAAATTGATCTTATGTTTAACACTTCTGTATTTCCTAAGTCAAAATAAAGCAATCTTATGAGGCAAGGTAATTTCTTGAAATATGTAATAAATCTTTGCATTATTGTATATAGTTTGAATGTTCATGCAACTATCATCCAAGTTGAAATCATTTTTATTTAAAATGGAAAAGAGTCATTCTGCTGGTCCTCAGGGCTTCTCTTCTGTTTCCCCCCATACCAAATCATGGTCCTCTTTCCCCGTCCCCCTCCCCTTCCCCAACCCAGTTCCTCCCTCGCTCTGCCTCTGATGATTGCTTTCTTCTCCCTTCCAAGTGGGATTGCAGTATTCTCACTTGGGCCCTCTGTGTGTTAACCTTTAGTTCTGTGGATTGTATCCTAGGTATTCTGTACTTTTTTTTTTTTTTTTTTGGCTAATATCCACTTATTAGTGAGTACATACCTTGCAACCTCAGGGGATGGGAGGTGGGGGCGACCCTCTAGAAAGTATCAAAGACCTGGGAGATAAGAGACTCTCAGGACTCAAAGGGAGGGATCTTAGATGAAAAGTCCAAAAGTGGGGAGAGGGAACTTGTAGAGTCCACCTCCTGTAGACAGACAGGGCATCAAGTGGAGGGATGGGGTTGCCATCCCACAGTCAAAAACTCTGACCGAGAATTGTTCCTGTCTAAAAGAACTGCAGGAACAAAAATGGAGAAGAGACTTAGGGAAAGGAGGTCCATTGACTGGCCCAACTTGGGATCCATCTCAAGGGGAGGCTCCAAGACATGACACTATTACTAATGCTATGGTGTGCATACAGACAGGAGCCTAGCATGGTTGTTCTCTGAGAGGCCCAACAAGCAGCTGACTGAGACAGATGCAGATACTTACACCCAGCCATTGGACTGAAGTCCAATGTTTGATTCCTGTGGTTGAATTACAGAAAGGCTGGAAGAAGCTGAGGAGGAGGGTAACTCCATAGGAAGACCAGCAGTCCCAACTAACCCAGACCTCTGAGATCTCTCAGACACTGAACCACCAACCAGGCAGCATACACTAGCTGGTACTAAGCTCCCTACACATATACAGCAGAGGACTGCCTGGTTTGGCCTCAGTGGGAGAAGATGTGTCCAACCCTCAAGAGACTTGAGGCCCCAGGGAGGGGGGGAGCCTGGCAGCAGGGGCGGGGGCATCCTCTTGAAGATGAGAGGGGGGAGGAATGGGATGAGGAACTGTGGGAGGGGGACCGGGAGAGGGCCATGACTGGACTGTAAAAAAATAAAGTAATAATATATATATATGCAAATATAACCATTGTCATAAGAGTGCCTGGGCTCCTCACCATGCACAGTCATGTTTTGATGCTGCTGGCATGTTGAGGACATCTGAGTGGCACCTCAATCTTAATCCACTTGTAATTCCCAGCTTATCTCTTTCTCTTTATTATTGTGTTTCTCCTTAGAGAGTTGTATCATCACATGGTGACAAGCAGCCAGAGATAGTACCAGACTGCACTTTCCTCTCTCTCTGATTAGATGGGGTGCCTTTCTCAGAGCTCAAGTTGTTGGATAAAACACAATGACACCAAGTCTGACATATGATGTGAACGGCTGATTTTTTTTCCATTAAGAGTGTAAGCATTGCACTTTCAAATCTCCACTAGAGGATAAAAGAAAATGTTCACGCTTTTAAAGGCTAGACA
The DNA here is from genome assembly GCA_028551405.1 of Uromys caudimaculatus. NCBI lineage: Eukaryota > Metazoa > Chordata > Mammalia > Rodentia > Muridae > Uromys > Uromys caudimaculatus. The sequence goes on from JAPYYD010006369.1 coordinate 3,514, forward strand.
TAGCAATGCTTCAAGAGTTGGGTTTCCTCTGTTCACAGCTAACAGTAGGAGACCTTAGTTAGATGTTTAAAGAGCAAATCATGAGTGTATGTACTAATGAAGCTGCTGCTCCTGAACTCCATGAAAATATGAAGAGATTTGCAACTGTGTTAGTGGTGAGTTTCTTCTGCCTACTTAGACACTGTTATTCAAATACCACTCTCCTAGTAGTACAAAAATCATGCTTAACTTTGTGTATTTTTTCCAGGCATACCCCATTTTTTTAATTTATCATCTTATTTGTTTACATATCAAAGGATATCCCCCTTCCCAGTTACTCCTCCACAACCCCTCACCCCATGCCCCTCTCATGCTCCTCTTTGACTCTGTGAGGGTGCTCCTCCACCCACTTATCCATTCCCGCTCACTTTTCTAGCATCCCCCTATGCTGGTGCATCAAGCTTCCACAGGACCAAGGGCCTCCTCTCCTATCGATGTCAGATAAGGCCATCCTCCCCTAAATATGTATCTAGAGCCATGACTCTTTCCATGTATACTCTTTTGTTGGTGGTTTAATCCCTGGGAGCTCTGGGTGGTCCATTTAGTTGATATTGTTCTTCATATGGGGTTGCCATCCCCTTCAGCTCCTTCAGTCCTTCCCCTAGCTCTTCCATTGGGGTCCTGGGCTCAGTCCGATGGTTGGCTCCCATTTTTAACATCCCAGTTGCAAGATGGAAAGAGATGAGATTTCACAGACTTTTCTTAGTGAGATGAGGTACTCAGAAAGTGGGAAGACTCAGCCTGAAAGTAGGCAGCACTAATTGATGGTTTCGGGATCTTGTCTTTATAAAAATAGAGCGAGCAGGCTGAGCAGGAGCACAGGCGTGTTCATTCTCTGTTCCTGTGGTTGATGCCATGTCGCCAGCTGCTTCATTGTCCTGTATTATGACTTCCTGAAAATGATCGGTTATAACCAGGAAGTGTGAACTAAAACAAACCCTTTCTCCCCTGAGTTGACTTTTGTCATTTGTCAGAATGTTTTATCACAGCCACAGAAAGAAATAGAAGAGATGGCAATTTTTGGATCATTTTAACTATCCAGAGCTTATAGCTCTGTTCACACTGTCACAGGGTCCAGCCCCCCCCCCCCTTTTTAACCATCACAAAATCCCTATCCTCACCCCAACCCTTGGCCACGATTTCATGATGCAAAAGGTGATACAGATTGGTGTCTTGTTACCATTGTAGGTGGATATTTCTCTAGCCGTTATGGTCCCTTTTTGCATTTTTTTAGTTGTTTATTTCATTGCTGTCTGTGAAGCAGGTGATTTTTATGCAATCTGTATGGTAACTTTGTTGTGCTTCTTCAGGATGGCAGCCATAGGTAAGAGAGTTTTGATCATGTTTGACCACCATCAATGGCCACTAATAAGTGTTCACTTTCACAGTCCCCATCCCTTGTGACTTTACTTACTGGTCCATCACTCCATGTCCTCAAAATCGGTAAATTTAAGAGGCATAATGATGGCCAAAATAAAATGTAAAGGTGACAGAATTTAGCCAGAGAGATAATTATATTTTTTTCTTTCATGGGTTAAGTTATTATTTTCTTGGTAGCAGTAGATACTACAAGTACAGTTTTTGAAATATACCCTATATGTTTTTATGCAGCAAATGTGGGAAACAGTTTTAGGTTGACTCATCAAAAATGCTTCAAAGACATTAATCATAGGTACTTTCTTTGGCTTTAACCCATCAAGCAACAAAATTGCAAGTAACTTAAGGTAAGATAACTTACAGATGCCTCGAGTATAACAGGGTAAGAATTGCATCTTTGTAGTTCTCAGGAAATTTCTGATCTCCTTTCATCTCATTCAACAGATTCCTACCACACTCAAAATCATCCTGTAATTTTCTCTACCGGGGAGCTATGGCCAATATCAGAGGAACATCTACGTAAGAGCTCAAAAATATATTAAAACTATTTCTTTTATTTGTAATTCTACTGTTTGAAATAAATAGTAGAATATACACATTTTACTAGTGCAGAAAGGTCTGTTTCAATGGGATATTTTTAATTAGACAATCTTCTTCTAAGGTACATACATGATGGATGCTAAGGTTTGCTGCTGTGAGATTGCAGTAGAGTTCTGACAGTAATTTATAATAATGGTAATATCACATTTGTTGAAGTTGCTCTGTCTGTTTCTAAGAAAGCACCTGAGATCTTGGCCACCCACTGTGGTAGGAGAGTTTTAGGTCTGAAGCCTGGGGTGAGAGTAAAGCTGTACTCATTTCATTGAAGGGGATTCCTAGATAACACACAATCAAAGACAAAGACACCTTTTGGCATCAGAATCTCACAGGCCCAATGAGATTTGTATGGTATTTCAAGGTTTTCCTCTTTCATTAGTAAATGTTACCAACTAGCAAAAATCTCTTCTGGCTCTATGGTGTCTAGAAATTTCCAAATCCAACTTCAGTGTAATCCTGTGTGAAATCAGAGAAAAAAAAAACTCTTTTTCTATTTTTTTGAAACTAGAAGCTCAGAGGCATGAAGTGGTTTGCTCAGTCATGAACACCTAATAACAGGGCTAAAAGGGCACTGGTAGCCTGTGATAAATGTACTGAACAAAGACCTTTCTGTATAGGTTGGTTTCAAGCAGAAGCCAGGGCTTGCTAACTTGAGGCTGTCATAAAATGAGCCAGCTGTACCGTCAGTCTGTGAGTCCATGATGGGTCTTCAATAATCACAGGGTCCTTAAAAAGAAAAGAGGAGTCAAGGTGGCCAGTGGCAGAGTGGTGAGACACAAACATGGGCCAGTGAAGCCAATGCCCAGGAAGCAAATCTTCAGGCTGGGGAAACCAAAGAAATAGAACCTTCCACTGGGATTCTGGACAGACACCCCAGCCCAACCAACACCTTGATTTTAGCCCAGTCAGAGTGATTTCCTGTTGTGGCTTCCAGGCCCGAATGAGTGTGTGAGTGTGTGAGTGTGTGAGTGTGTGTGTGTGTGTGTGTGTGTGTGTGTGTGTGTGTGTGTGTCCTGTTAATTCAAAGCTTTATTAGTTGAACACATTTTAGATCTTGTAAAATGTGTTGAGAATGGTATAGCCAGGCTTGCTTCCCTCCCGTTTGTGTTTTTGGAAGAAGTGCTTACAGAATGTCTTCTTCCTTTTTAAACCCAATCTTGCATTTTTTTACCCGTCTTTGTCTTTATAGCCCAACTGCATGCCCTTCCTTTCTATAAATGGCATGAATTAGATGAGTCTTACTATTTAGTCTAATCCATCAGGAGCAACCTTTTCCAGACTTTTAATCCATTATAGAAATTTAATTAGGATAGATGTAAAAGTATACTTATTCTTTTAGCTCAGATAAAAATCTTTAGTTTTTTCTCTTGTTTTGGCTTTTATTTTCACAAGGAAGAGGAAGTGGCTTGAGAAAGGCCCCAGTTTTACCCATTTGGACGATGGTAGGAAGGATGGTATGAGACAGGTTATACATGAGCAGTTATGCTTATGGAAGAACTAAACCAACAGAGGAACTCAGAGATGCTGCTTAGGGTGAGTTTGGTTTCTAAGCCTTTGGTTTCCAGCCCTAAGCAAGACACTTCCTTTGCCACATGTTTCCTCTGCCACATGCTTCCTATGTTACAAACTTCCCCTGCCATATCCTTTCTCTGGGGTTTGTGGGTTTACCCTGGGCCAAAAGATATGTGCCAAATAACCACAGCCTGAAACTCCTTAAACCGTGAGCCATAGCAACCTGTCTTTTGTGATATGCTGGATATTTTGGCGTTTGTCACAGTAATGAAAATCTGGCTCGCACAGTAAGGCTGCTACATGAAGGTCAACTGAAGTGTTTGGCACATGGTGTAATGCGGACCATAAGGAACCTAAACATCAAGGGAGAAGTTGTGAAAACCTAGCCGTGGTGAGAAAGTAGAATGAGCCCAAAGTGAATGCTGACTATATCAAAGAGTAAATTTGTAGGTGATGAAGCAATTCAAAAGATAATGAAATATCATCACTAAAATTAAGGGTACCTAACACAATTCAGAGTACCTGACTCCATTACATGAAATTAATTACAGTTTCCTTCTTGGCCAGAGAGGGAAAAACTGTATAACCTGGCATGCAGTCTTCCCTGTAGGAAGCCCCGATCAAATAAAGTGACACTTTTCAAGATCGTGTTAGTAGGTCATTTTCACTGGACAAAGTGTTAACCTCTTTCAGAACTCAGACTTTGGAATTATCTTCTTCAGGAATCATGCCTAAGCTTGACATCACTAGTAATCTAGGGGGAAAGGGTAATTTTTTTTATAGCAAGTAACTTTTACATTATATCATTTGTAAATATATTAATAATAATTTCAGGGTTTTGGAGTAACAACTTATGTGTGGAAAATGATTTTTAGCATTTTTCTGCTCCACTGCTTCAAGAAGGGTCAACAGATAGCACTCCAAGTTGTGCTGTGCTCCAAATGTTAAGAATTAAACGGTGTCCTGAGCAGTAGTCATTTGCTTCTCATAATACAGATATTGAGATCTAGAAATAAAGCCCATGTGGAAGCAGAGAACAAAATAATCTCTTGAGAAACAAAATCTTAACCTTTGTGATTAGCAATGTAAACATTGGCTCAGCTCTCCATCTGAGCACTTCAGGAGGAGGAAAAAGAAATAAAAATAAAAAAAGACATCGGAGGAAGAATGAGAATCTGCCAGACAGTTTTGTTCTGTCATTATCTATTTCTCTGGGAAGGAGAGATAATATCAGGTCTCCCATTAAATGAAGAACAGCCTGCAGAGGTTGCAGAGTACGAAATATTATGTGTTATGCTTTTATTTTTTTGAAAAATTCTCATTTATCTCCAGCACAATTAGGTCATTTGTATCGTTCTTGTTGCTGACAGTATTGGTTTTTAAAGATGATTGATGTTTATGGTATTAATTGAGTTGGATAAATTGGTCCATTACCTGGACTTTGAAATAATTTTAGGAGAACAGTGTCTGTTAAATACAAAGGACACAAAAGCTTTCGTAAGAAGGACACCCACTCTAATAAACCCAAGACCACTCTGCTGGGAGGGTCAGCTCATTAGCTCACAACTTTGGCCTGAGTGGGAGATACTTCTACAGATGATCCCCAGCTGATACAAATAGGTTTTCCATCACATTCTCAGTAGAACACTCTGAACTTACAAAGCAGAAACCGTCACCACAAGAGAGAAATGAAGAATAATAGAATTATTAGTTCTGAGAACCTGCGGTTCTTCTCAAGGTCATCCTAAAGGTCCAGCTCTAGATCACTGAGGTTCCTTCTCTCATTTTGCACTGGAGGAAATGTGCAGATAAGGAGGATAAAGTACATTCTATGGTCAGGTGTTGCTTTAGAGTGTACATGTACATATGTGTTTACAAATGTGTGTACAGGGGTACCAATGAAGGCCAGAGGTCAACACCCAATGGATGTTTTTTTCCAGGGTTACTTGGTGAGCCTGGACCTCTCTGATTCAGGTTTATCTGCTGCTACCCAACCCCAGGAATTTTCCTTGCTTTGCCTTATGTGTGCCAGCGTTACAACTGTGTGCCACCATGCCTGGGTGGGTTTTTATTTTATTTTTAATTTTTTTAACACGTGTTCTGGAGATTGAACACTAGTCCTTTGCACATCAAAGCCTTTACTGACGATGCCGTCTCCGTAGCCTGCAAAGTACAAGATTTTACAATTGTCTTGGTATTTGGGGAATATGAACTGACAGACTACTTATAAAAACATTTCATATCATACATCAGTTTAATATTTGCATATCAGAGTTCTCCAGAGAAGTAGATATCTTAAGAGCATGTGAGGAAGAGAGAGAGAGAGAGAGAGAGAGAGAGAGAGAGAGAGAGAGAGAGTTCTTATGAGAAATGACCTTATAGGAATACACAGGAGAAATTTTGTTTTCTGCTACTAGGCCCAGGACAGCCAGTGATATAATTCATTTTGATTTGAAAGGCCCAAGAGTGATGAGACTCTGAGGCATAAATCCCATGCTGAGTCCAAAACAAGAGATGAAGTGAAACGATCCAGCTCAAATAAGGGAAAAAAAGTAGAATCCTCTCTTCCTTAGCCCTTTGCTGGATCCAGGGCTCCACAGATTAGCCAGGGTTTGTTAGTAAAGCAGAAGCAATCTACTTCTCTGAGTCCACAGATTCAAATTACTCTCTGCCACCAAGGACATCTCCAGTTACAGCCATAGATTTGAAAACGGATTTGATTGGCCAAAGCTCAGTACTAGCCCTGTGTGAAGGAGGACTCTGTAGGACTCATCCCATATGTTTCCTTCATGAAGGTTCTGGAGATGAAGATTTGAAGTGAGGATGAATCAGAGATGCAAATTCAGGTGACACTTAAGGAAGAACATGAGCAGAACGGAAGTGGAAGAGGACTGATCAATCAGCAGGGACTTACATGACCTGTGGTTTCAGATAGACAGAGGAAGAAAATGGCTTGTGTGTATGCTCCAAATTACTCAACTCACAGAAGACCAAGCAATACAAGAAAACAGTGTATTGAATCCAGGCTGAAAGCATTCAAGCTGGTCCTCTTAAACTTGTTTTGGGAACTTCAATTTACAGACTGTGGTTGTAAGCCTCCATTTGTCCATTTTGTCCCTTAACCTGGACAAAACCAATTTCTTCAAAAGAAATCCAGACTGTATGAACCAGGATGAGGATATAGTCCGGTCTTGGTAGCTCAGGGCATCATCTTCCTACTGTGAGCAGCATAGATGGTCCATCGTCATCATGCCCTGGAGTGGGTAATCTTTCTCATCTAAATGATGCAAGATGCATTCACGTCATGAGGTGTGAGAACTTCATCTTCCTACCCTGATTAGGATGCAGGATATAGCAATGTCTCAAGGTCATGGTGTCTGTGGATATTATCTTCCTACTGTGAGCAGGTTGGAGAATATGGTTAGGTCACAGTGGTATCTGAGAGCATCATCTTCCTTGTCTGGTAAGAACTCATCACTGAATTGTTGTGTCAGAATGTTTCTACAAAGAGAGAATGTCTCTCCACAGTCTTTGCCTTTATTCTCTGAATAACTGTTCCACTGAGGAGGAGGGGCATTGTGAGGGACGATAAAGCCATATTGGGCTTTGGTTAGGCTTTGGCACTATACAAGGAAGGAAATTGGGGAAGGGGGAAGGGTCTTACTAGAGGACTGGCCATTTACTCTGTTCTGGTTCCCAAACAAACCCAGCAGTCTTTTCTGTAAACAAATAGACTTTTGAATGTTTGAGGGCACAGTTGTATCTGGTTCATCCTTTTCCTGTGGTAGTTGCTTATTTTTTTTCTGTTCTCCATAACACTTTTTTCTGGCTTTGCATTGTTCTCCGATGGTGAATGGAGGTTTTGGGGCAGACCATACCAGGCATGGCATAAAACACCTTAAAACAGATGAGATTGCCACCTATTTTTGGTCCAAATGTCCAGAGCATTAAATAACTTATTTTATGAAAACAAACAGGAAGAACAAAACAAGCTAATCTCCACTGGAAATTCCCTCACAGACACAGCTAGAAATGATGTTTGACACCTAAAGAAATGCTCAACATCCTTAGTCATCAGGGAAATGCAAATCAAAACAAGTCTGAGATTCCACCTCACACCAGTCAGAATGGCCAAGATCAAAAACTCAGGTGGCAGCAGATGCTGGCGAGAATGTGGAGAAAGAGGAACACTCCTCCA
>JAPYYD010006370.1:0-11235 GCA_028551405.1 Uromys caudimaculatus
AAAAAAAAAAAAAAAGTCAGTCATGAAAGAATCCATAATTCCTGGTCACATTTGCATTTTGCATAAATCTATTCAAAACCAAGTAAAAGTCATCTATGCTGTTGGGTAGCAACAGAGTAACTGTTACTGTGTGAAAATGACTGGCAAGGAGCATGGCCCACTCCTGGGTGTGGATGGTTTTCTGCATCTGGATCTAGGGAATATTTAAACTAGTCTTTGTGTTTGGGAAACTTTTTCAAGTTCATATACATGTATATACATTTTGGTTTTGTTTGTTTGTTTCATTTTGAAACAAGATATCACTCTGTAGCCCAGGCTAGCCTGGAACCTGTTATTTAGCTCAGACTGGCTTCCCACTGGTGTCAGTCTTCCTTCATCAACTTCCTAAGTGCTGGAACTACAGGCAAAAGCCATCATATCCAGGTCATAAATATGTACTTTATTATAATTATTATAATAAAACATTAATTTTTTCCATAGTATTAAAGATGTGTTGGCTGATGTATGTCGTGCAGTTTGATTTTTACAAAATTATTATCTTGAAACAAACTACATTTGAATGATGACATTTAAAATCCATTAATATAATATCTGAAACTTTAGACCAATAGAGGGAAAATACTTCAGGTACTTTCTGAATGGGACTCCAGATACTCAGAAAACAAAGCCAATAGTTGACTAAAAGATTTCATAAAACTAAAAGGTTTCTTTGTAGCAAAGGAAAAAGAATCAAGGGAAGAGACAACCTATGAAATGGGACAGGATCTTTCTTGCTACATATCTGACAGAGGAGAAATATCTAGCATATACAAATCACTCAAAAACTACAGGACAATAACAAACAGCGCAGTCAGTAAATGGATTAATGGAATGAGTAGATAGTTCTTAATTGATGACACACAAGTGTCCAATAAACATGAAAATCCTCAACATCAGGAGACATTAGAGACATGCAAGTAAAAACTATATTGAGTTTCCATTTCACCCCAGTCAGAATGATAGACATCCAGAAAACAAACAAACAAATACTGGTAAGAATGTTAACAGACACTTTCTACACTGCAGATGGAAACTAGTCCAGTAGTTTTGGATCTCAGTACAGAGTATCCTCAAAATGATAATTTTAAAAAATAACTTGCCCTATGACCTTGCTATACTAACCCTGAATGTTTACATAAGACTCTATAGTCAACATATCACAGAGATGTTTTTATATCATAGTTTATGCCAGTACTAGTCATGATCAATAAGTTATGGAACCAACTTTGATGTCTGCCATTAGAAAATGTTCTATATATACACAGCAGAATAGTTCTCAGTCTTAAAGAAGATACAGTTGTCATTTGAGGAAAAAACGTGCAACTGAACAGATCATATTATGTGAATACTATATATTATTAAGTTAATATCATTAAGTCTCAAAAAGGGTCTTATTTTCTCTCATTTTAGTATTCTAGCCCTTATAGCTTCATCAAAGCATATGTGTATTCAAAATACAAACATAAAAGCAAAACTTTCTATGTGGACAAAGAGAATAATGGGGTAGGGAGGCATGGGGCCTTGCTTGTAACTCAGTATAATATAATTTAAATCTAATAAATAATAAATATCTAATCCTCTGTTTGTAAAGTGAGAAGTATGAGGTTCACTTTGACAAAACAGTTATGGAAATAATGGTGGAAAACTTAACCTTCAACATGTTGATTGATGAATGAGTGAGACAGGGTGAGTTTATGAATGAGTGACAGTGAGTTTTGTGAATGAGTTAGTGAATGTGGGACAGTGAGGGAATGAGTGAGTGAGGATAAGAGAATGAATTTAATAAGTAAATAAGTCAGAACAATGGTTTTACTTTAAGACATCATCATTCTACCATTGGTGAAATGGCGTGGCAATATCTACTAAATCCAGACTTGTACATCTGTATCCTGTAATACAGTGATGGTCGTTTAGATCTAGAAACCACGGTATCAAAATAGATATTGTATCCTGCTCTGATAATTTCCCACATTTCCACAGATATCTCACTGTATGCATGGTATCCATTTTCTCCCTACCAGAAGCAGCTCAACTTACCTGAAATACTCCATATATTTCTAAGTCTCTTAACCCAGGTTGTCTCATATGCGTAATATTCCCTCCCTAAAGATCTGTCTGAAACACCTATTTTTCTCAAAGCCTGTAACACATGAAACCTCCTTGGAATTCCCTTATATTCCTTTATGTTTTGTCAGCTTCTCCAGAAGCTTTAACAGTACAACCATAAGACTCCGCCATCAAGTAGGTGTCAATCATGTGCAAATATCTGAGATAAATATTTTATTAAAACCTTGAGATTCCATGATTTCTGAAACAGGATGGATGTGCTCTTGACTTTGTAATATCCAAGTAAGGAAATATATGAGCAAGAGTCATGAGAGTTTCACAATAATATCTTACTTTCAAATTGAGACAAGAAAACAATTGACTATTACTTAAGTCCACCCACACAGTTGGGAATTGGATGGTTTGGGGTCAAACCAGGCATTCAAAACCATGGACTTGCAGTAGGGTACATGGCTGAAACAATGTCCATTTACAGTGGGGTAGAGGGAACCAAGACAGAGAGGTCTATGTTAGTAACTGAGTAGATCCTGTGTGTGCTGTATAGGAATTATAAAAGAGGCACGTAACTCAGGACATCTGCAGTTGCTATCTAATGTACCCAGAGAAGTCAGTCAATGTATTTAAAGACATATCAGAGAGTGATAGGAACTGCACTGCTCTTAAAATCCACAGACCCTGCATGTTTTTATGCCAGGCTCTTTATATTGAAAACCTTAGCTTCTTAAAGGTCCAGGTGCATGAACTTGAGCAGGGCATATGACAAATCTACAACCAATGTCCAATGAAATCTTCAAGTTATTATTTTTAAGCTTGTGTTTGTTTTCTTTGCTATTTTGAATGCAGATTTCCATTCATCTTTCAAAACCCAATTCAAATATTCTTTTTTCTGCAAAGATTTCCTAAACTTTATATCCACTGTTTCATTCAACCAACTAAGGACCTACTACTATGCAGGAGGCAGATAGAAAGGCTACAGGACTCAGTGGTGAATAAAATGTCTCGCTCTTTGCTCTTCTAAAGATTACATTGTGGAGAAGCATATGCATCCCTTGCAAATGCAATTTCCAACTGCAGTAAATGCTACAAATGCAGAGTACTTGGGCTTTCAAAAGCATATCGGGGCATTAGAACTAGTTATAGAGGTCAGGGAAGGCTGCCTAGTGCTCAAGCAGTGGTAATTAGCCTGACACTGCCTGTGCGCTGTACTAGAACTTATTGCATTGTGTGTAGTTTATATTCCTCTAGTCATGTGTGACACAAGGACAGGAGCATGCTTTATCAACACTTTGATCTCCTGCCCTAGAAAACTGCCAAGGTGGCATATTATAGAAGGCTGATAGATCTCCCTGAAAGTGGCTTTTATTAGCATCGCATTTATTATTAGAAATAGTACACCATTACTACTAGAGAAAAATAGCAAAGATATCTGCCCAAAAGCAAGACCCACATGACAACCTGTGTTCTTGCTGCACCCTGGTACTTCAAGGACAAAACCAACCATTTGCTGATGACAAAAGAAGTAAGTAAGATGAGGACCCCATGCCCTGCAATGCTACTTTGCTCACAGCCTCTCTCTGGTTCTTTGATGGCAATTACACAAGCTGGTGGCTTATGCTAATGAGTGCCTGCAAATCCAATTTGATGATTATGTTTTGTATTAAGCCTGGTTAAAACAGCAGCTTGTAAATAGGAGCAGAGACGAGGGTGTTACTAGCCAGTCCAGAGCAGAGATCAAATAAACTGTCTTGCCAAAAGAAATCCATCCTTAGGATTTTATATGTCTTAGAGCCATTTTTCTTCGTGTGTGTGTGTGTGTGTGTGTGTGTGTGTGTGTGTGTGTGTGTGTGTGTGTGTGTGTGTTTGAAGGAGTGGAGTTTGTGTTTGTGCCATCTGCTCAAATCCTCCTTCAGAAACCCTGCCAAACCACCACAGTGGAAAAGAAACTGAGACAAACCCCAAGCCTGAGAAGATAAACCCAGGTGATGTAGGAAGACTGAAACAAAATCAAAATTGAAATTTTGGTTCCCAGCATCATGATCCTGTGGTGGTGAGTGTGTGTGTGTGTTTAGCTCTGTGTGTGTATCTCTCTCTGTTTCTGTCTCTCTGTCTCTCCCTCTCCCTCTCCGTTCCCCCCCTTCTTCTTTCCCCCCCCCCCCCCGTGTGTGAGTGTGTGTGTTTGGGAGGGGGAGGGGTACAAGACTCCTTGAAACATCCTCAGTGATTTTGACAGGACAAAGGAATCACGAGTTTCAAGGCAAGGTGGAATCTTCAGCATTAGAAGGGACCCCCAGGTTAGTGTGGATTCAGTGTGGATTAATTAGTGTGGATTTTCATCCTAGCATGGCACTTGATGCCTTCGTTCCTTCCAGTCCATACCACCCTAGGGAGCTGGCTCTGCAATGAGCTGATGCTCTTCAGCTGTTTGACAGCCACCTTCCTGAACTCTGGCTACTTTTTCACCTGATAACACATGTCTCTACTTATTGATCATTTACTATGAGGTATACCCAATATATTGGGTCCTTGTCTTACAATTCTTCCATAAGTCTAAAGAAGATAGCAAGGGTACTTAAGATATTTAGTATGCACCCCAGATAATAATAAATAATGCATACATTTACACTGAAACTGGGTGGCTAAAAGTAGAAACTAACTGATTCTTCACACATTTGTGAAATATATGGATTTCACAGTATGAAATTCTCAAAGAATTAATAAAACTATTGCTAACTAAAAAAACAAACAAAAACTAAATTATTAAAAACTCATCTGTAAATGTGAGTGAATACGTAAAACTTCATCAATATGAACCCCTACCCCTTCTCTCTCTGAAGTCAGAGTTCCTGATCTCACTGGCCTCCACAAGAACAAAACCCAAGAGGAAGAACAGATGCTATGGCTCATTTAAGCCTCTGCCTTGAAATGTAAGCAGCATCTCTCTGGCCATCCTCTGCTCTTCAAACCATGTGACAGAGCTGGCTCAGAGTCCAGGGAGTGGAGAAAGGCTCGGTCCCTCAGTATGTATTTGTAAGTGGATTAGGATATAAACTCTACAATTCAATGAGAGGACAGGTCACACTCACACTTACCACGCCATTATCAAGCACAGTGTATGCACAGTGCAAAAGTGCACTACACCCACTGAAGCAATTTGCAGAGTGCATACACCCACTGAATTCAGCATGGTAGCCAGAGTTATACTTCTTCAGTTTATTCAGGGTGATGATTTCCTAGAAATCCTTGATATTTCCTGCAACAATTAAGCTATCCAACAGAAGGATACATGACAAAGAGTGACATTGTATTATGGATCTATGAAGTAATTGGTTCTTAGAAGATTCTGATGGGCAAAGGATGGCATCAGAGGGAAAGGGAGGCAGGAAGCAGGATGGTAGTGGCTATACATTGTAACAAAAGATGAATGATAAACGTATGTAATGCATAGCAGGTGCCAACAAAATTCGGTTTGATTTTCCAACAATAAAAAGCAATTTAAGAGCAAGTATCAAGGGCAATTTTTATTTCATGGAATGTGTACTGTATGTGTGTGTGTGTGTAATCATAAAATATAATGAAATAGCTGTAAATTCTTTTGTTGGCGAGGGAATTTATGTTGAGATAGATCGAGTAAAGATGAGGCGGTGAGAAGACGACAATTCTAGGACTCACCCTCTATCTCCTTGATACTCAAATTGATGACTATATTATCAGCCTTGTGGTGGACCTCTGACCAATAAATAGGTTCATTCCAGGGAGAAGAGAAAGAATGGGTTTCTTGAAAACAAAGATGGAGTCACCGATGAGAAGCTGCTATGCTGGCTCTGCAAAAGTACCGGATGTCAATATAGATAAGAACTAAGCGAGTGCAGAAGGGCTGCTGCAGCTGCTGTAGATGTTCCCATCTTTGGGAAGTATGCTATGGGGAAATCACAATCTTTTCTGCTTGTACCACTGTTGCTAAATCAAGAAAGCACCATACTTGTCCTGGAGATGACAGCCCTGACTCTGGGTACACATTCTAAGCTTAGGCAAGCTGCAGTCACAAGGGTGGAATATTATTAGTTTTGCTGTGTTTCAGCTCCAGATTTCTCCGTGAATCATGTGTGCATGAATCACAGCTACCACTCTTCGTATTTTAGAAGCAGATGTATAATTTTTCTTATCCAAGAAAAAAATCAATTGCTGCCTAAATATGACTCTACTGTTGTCTCTGAATCTCTTTGGTTTATTTAATTCCGAACCTTCCTTTTGGGGAAGAGTGAGAATAATTAGTGAAGTTTTAAAAAGAAGAAGGTGACTTTTTTTTTTTTTATGTATTCTATCCATGATTCTACTTTATACTTTAAAGGAGAGGCAAATGTAAGTATTCCCATTTTGTAGAACAGGAACCTGAGACTCATGTGAGCAGTTTATTGATCCAGAGCGTCACAGCCAGTGATCAGATGGAGCTAGGATTCCACTTAATTCTGCTACACATTAAATCCTTTGTTGTCACCATCCCTGCTTGGATTTCTTGCTTTCACTGTAAGAGATGACAGCAGAGAGATGAAGATCAAATGAGTAATTTTTTTAAAACTCTCATTTAAAGTTGACTTTCTCCTCTCCCCACTAGTTGATGTTGTTTGTTGTCTACCAACATTTTAGGACCCTTGTTTTAACTGCTCTGATCCTCTTGAATCTATGTGAGAAATTGATACATATCAAACTGGTTGTTCTGAAGGACATGGTCCAGGGACATAGGGACCAGTGCTAGTATTGTTCAATATGGTTGTCAGACATGGGCAGAGAAGAACCACCTCTCTAGCACCGGTCACAAACATCTTATGGTATATTTACTCTTCTCCTTTGGTAAGGGGTCACTTCCAGTCTTACAAATAGAACTAAAGCTACATGCCAGCGTCTACTTTGAACAATCCACCATATGTCCTCTCTCTGAAACCCCGAAGCACAGAAGCAGCTCAGAGTATTTTCTTCATTTTGCAATAAGGAAATCAAAGCTCTGAAACATGCACTGTCCAGAGATATGTTGCAGAGTGCCCCTTTATTACTATGGTATGACAGAAAATAATTTCATTACACTAAACCATACTTATCAATAACATAGTAATATTTCTCTCAATATTTTAATTTTTGTTTTTTTCATACTTTATTTACATTTCAAATGTTTCCCCCTTTCCAAATCTTCCATTTGGAATCCCCTTATCCCCTCCCCTCGCCCCTGACTCTATGAGGGTATTCTCCCACCCACCCACCCACTCTCATCTTCCCACCTTGGCATTCCCCTATACTGAGGCATCTAACACCCTCAGACCCAAGGGACTCTCCTCCCCCTCATGGCTAACAACACCCTCCTCTGCCACATGTGTGTCCAGCACCATGGGTCCCTCCATCTATATTCTTTGGTTGGTGATCCAGTCTCCTGGAGCATCAGAAAGTCAGGTTAGTTGACACTGTTGCTCCCTTTGTGGGGCAGCAAACTCCCTCAGCTCCTTCAGTCCCATCTCCAACTCCTCCATCTGGGCCCTCACGCACAGCCCAATGGTTGCTGTGAAATGAATTTTGGGTATTCCAAACTTTTGGGCTAATAACCACTTATCAGTGAGTACATACCGTGTTCATTCTTTTGTGGCTGAGTTACCTCGCTCAGGATGATATTTTCAAGTTCCATCCATTTGCCTGCGAATTTCCTGAAGTCATTGTTTTTAATAGCTGAGTAGTATTCCATTGTGTCAATGTACCACTTTTTCTGTATCCATTCCTCTGTTGAAGGACATCTGGGTTGTTTCTAGGTTCTGGCTATTATAAGTATGGCTGCTATGAACATAGTGGAGCATGTGTCCTTATTTCATGTTGGAGCATCTTCTGGGTATATGTCCAGGAGTAGAATAGCAGGGTCCTCAGGTAGTATTATGTCCATTTTTCTGAGGGTCTGCCAAAATGATTTCCAGAGAGGTTGTATCAGCTTGCAATCCCACCAGCAATGAAGGAGTGTTCCTCTTTCTCTGCATTCTCACCAGCATCTGCTGTCACCTGAGTTTTTGATCTTAGCCATTCTGACTGGTGTGAGGTGAAATCTCAGGGTTGTTTTGACTTGTATTTTCCTGATGACTAAGGATGTTGAATATTTCTTTAGGTGCTTCTCAGCCCCATGAATTTCCTCAGTTGAGAATTCTCTGTTTAGCTCTGTTCCCCATTGTTTGATAGGGTTATTTGGATCTCTGGAGTCTAACTTCTTGAGTTCTTTGTGTATATTGGATATTAACCCTCTATCAGATGAACGATTGGTAAAGATCTTTTCCCAATCTGTTGTTTGCCATTTTGTCCTATTTACAGTGTCCTTTGTGTAATTTCATGAGGTCCCATTTGTTGATTCTTGATCTTAGAGGATAAACCAATGGTGTTCTGTTCAGGAACTTTCCCCCTGTGCTCATGAGTTCGAAACTGTTCCCCACTTTGTCTTCTATTAGATTCAGTGTATCTGGTTTTATGTGGAGGTCCTTGATCCACTTGGATTTGAGTTTTGTACAGGGAGATAGGAATGGATCAAATTGCATTCTTCTAGATGTTGACTGCTAGTTGAACCAGCACCATTTGTTGAAAATACTGTCTTTCTTCCACTGGATGTTTTAGCTCCTTTGTCAAAGATCAAGTGACTGTAAGTGTGTGGGTTCATTTCTGGGTCTTCAATTCAATTCTCTTGATCTACCTACCTGTCGCTGTACCAATACCATGCTGTTTTTATCACTACTGCTCTGTAGTACAGCTTGAGGTCAGGAATGCTGATTGCCCCAGAATTCCCTTTATTGTTGAGAAGAGTTTTTGGTATCCTGGGGTTTTGTTATTCCATATGAATTTGAGAATTGCTCTTTCTAAGTCTATGAAGAATTGAGTTGGAATTTTGATAGGGATTGCATTGAATCTGTAGATTGCTTTCAGTAGGATAGCCATTTTAACTATATTAATCCTGCTAATCCTTGAACATGGGAGATTTTTCCATCTTCTGAGGTCTTCTTCAATTTCTTTCTTCAGAGACTTGAAGTTCTTGTCATACAGATCTTTCACTTGTTTGGTTAGAGTCACACCAAGATACTTTATATTGTTTGTGACAATTGTGAAGGGTGTCATTTCCCTTATTTCTTTCTCAGCCTGTTTATCCTTCAAATAAAGGCAGACTACTGATTTGCTTGAGCTAATTTTCTATCTGGCCACTTTGCTGAAGTTGTTTATCAGCTATAGCAGATCTCTGGTGCAGTTTTCGGGTCACTGAAGTATATCATCATATCATCTGCAAATAGTGATATTTTGATTCCATCCTTTCCAATTTGTATCCCTTTGACCTCCTTTTGTTGTCTAATTGCTCTAGCTAGAACTTCAATTACTATATTGAATAGATAGGGAGAGAAAGGGCAGCCTTGTCTAGTCCCTGATTTTTGTGGGATTGCTTCAAGTTTCTCTCCATTTAGTTTGATGTTGGCCACTGGTTTGCTGCATATTGCTTTTACTATGTTTAGGTATGGGCCTTGAATTCCTGATCTTTCCAAGACTTTTATCATGAAGGGATGTTGAGTTTTGTCAAAAGCTTTTTCACTATCTAATGAAATGACCATCCGGTTTTTTTCTTTGAGTTTGTTTATGCAGTGGATTACATTGATGGATTTCTAGATATTGAACCATCCACACATCCCTGGGATGAAGCCTACTTGATCATGTTGAATGATCATTTTGATGTGTTCTTGGATTCAGTTTATGAGAATTTTATTGAGTATTTTTGCATCGATATTCATAAAGGAAATTAGTCTGAAGTTTTCTTTTATTGTTGGGACTTTGTGAGGTTTTGGTATCAGTGTAACTGTGGCCTCATAGAAGGAATTGGGTAGTGTTCCTTCTGTTTCTATTTTGTGGAATAGATTGAAGAGTATTGGTATTAGGTCTTCTTTGAAGGTCTGATAGAATTCTGCAGTGAACCCATCTGGTCCTGGGCTTTTTTTGATTGGGAGATTTTAATAACTGCTTCTATTTCTTTAGGGGTTATGGGACTGTTTAGATGGTTTACTTGATCCTGACTTAACTTTGGTATTTGGTATCTGTCTAGAAACTTGTCCATTTCATCCAGATTTTCCAGTTTTGTTGAGTATAGGCTTTTGTAGTAGGATCTAGTGATTTTTTGAATTTCCTCTGAATATGTTCCTATATCTCCCTTTTCATTTCTTTTTTTTTTTTTTTTTTAATTTGGATACTGTCTCTGTGCCCTCTGGTTAGTCTGACTAAGGGTTTATCTATCTTGTTGATTTTCTCAAAGAACCAGCTCCTGGTTTTGTTGATTCTTTGTATAGTTCTTTTAGTTTCTACTTGGTTGATTTCAACCCTTAATTTGATTATGTCCTGCCTTCTATTCCTCTTGGGTATATTAGCTTCTTTTTGTTCTAGTGCTTTCAGGTGTGCTGTTAAGCTGCTAGTATATGCTCTCTCCATTTTCTTGGAAGCATTAAGAGCTATGAGTTTTCCTCTTGACACAATTTTCATTGTGTCCCATAGATTTGGGTATGTTGTACTTTCATTTTCATTAAATTCTAGGAAGTCTTTAATTTCTTTCTTTATTTCTTCCTTGACCAAGTTATCATTGAGTAGAGCGTTGTTTAGCTTCCATGTGTATGTGAGCTTTCTGTTGTTGTTGTTGCCATTGAAGACCAGCCTTAATCTGTAGTGATCTGATAGGAGGCATAGGATTATATCAATCTTCTTATATCTGTTGAGGTTCGTTTTGTGACCAATTATATGATCAATTTTGGAGAAGGTAGCATGAGTTGCTGAGAAGATGATATATTCTTTTGATTTAGGATGAAATGTTCTATAGATATCTGTTAAATCCATTTGTTTCATAACATCTGTTAGTTTCACTGTGTCTCTGTTTAGTTTGTGTTTCCAAGATCTGTCCATTGATGATAATGGGGTGTTAAAGTCTCCCACTATTATTGTGTGAAGTGCAATGTGTGCTTTGAGCTTTAGTAAAGTTTCTTTTATGAATGTGGGTGCCCTTGCATTCAGGGTATAGATGTTCAGAATTGAGAGTTCTTCTTGGTAGATTTTTCCTTTGATGAGTATGAAGTATCCTTCCTTATCTTTTTTGAT
>JAPYYD010006371.1:0-11233 GCA_028551405.1 Uromys caudimaculatus
GGGGGAGGGGATAGGGGGTTTCCAAAGAGGAGACCCAGAAAAGGGGAAACATCGGAAATGTAAATAAAGTATCAAAAATAAAAAATATAAAAAAGAAAAAAGAAACTATTCTGGAGACTGAAAGAATGTCTTACTGTGCTTTGAGTACTCATCATTTAAGGTTTCCGCCCTTAGTCCTCAAAAGGGATCATGGAAGGCCTTAAACCCCAATTAGAACCTAGAAAAAATTATAGGTCACAGTAAGAACATGGGGAAAGCCCTCAGATCTAGTGAAAACCTGTAGAAGACCTTATGGATCTTGTGAGTACTTGTGTAAATGTCACTTTTCTTTCCTCAGATGAAGGGATGAGATGAGACCCATACCCAAGCTGTGTGAATCCATGGCTCTGGCTGAAGCCAGAGTATTCCTTTGTTGTAACATTCCCTAGGCCTAGGCCTGGAAGCTTCTAGCCTCTGCATAGTCTCATCTTCAAAACTGACTGATTCCATCCAGGTTCTCTCAGCTTCAGACAGAATTGCCCTGTTTGGCCTCATACTAACTTTGGCAATACGTTTTAATCTTCTGCCTTCTTCCCATTTTCTGACTTGTTTTGTCTTCACCTGTGTCTAGCTTGTTCTGTCTGCAACCTGTCTCTTTAAAACTGCCCTGGTAATGGACATTATTGTGGATGCTGGGAAGTGCTAGATGATGGAAGCATGATAAGCTGTCTCCTGAGAGGCTCAGGCAGAGCCTGACAATTACAGAGGTGGATGCTTGCCTCCAACCATTGGACTGAGCGTGGAGTCCTGGATGGAGGAGTTGGAGAAGGGACTGAAGGAGCTGAGGGGGTTTACATCCCCATGGAGGTTGCAACAGTGTCAACTGGCCAGACTCCCCTGGAGCTCCTGGAGACTGGACCACCAACCAAAGAATACACATGGAGGGACCCATGGTGCTGGCCACATCTGTGGCAGAGGAAGGCCTTGTTGGACTTCATTGGGAGAAGATGTCCTTGGGCCTGAGGGTGTTCAGTGCCCCTAGGGAGGGAAGACAGGAGTGGGTGGGTGGGTGGGGGAGCACCCTCATAGAGATGGGGGAGAGGGTTCTGAAGAGGAGACCTGGAAAGGGGAAAACATTTGAAATGTAAATAAAGTAAATATCCAATCCAAAAAAAAAAAAAAATACCATCACAAAAAAAAAAAAGCAAGGACATTACGCCTTGGGGGGGGGGGGGGATGGAACCTGGCATACACATAACACACCACCCTTTTGTGCTACTGCTACTACTCTTAAGTAGCCTTTCTGTCTTGTGCCATTCTCGTGAGAGTTGGGTATAACCTATCTCTGACTCATCTGGTCAAATCTTTCTCTAATTTGTTACTTTGTCCCTCAGATGTCACTTTCAAACTTGCCTACTTCCTTCTACAAACTAACCTAACCTTCATTGTTAGGGATTAAAAGTGTGTACTAATGGCATGTCCCCATTTCATCCAGATCATACTATAATCCAGGGCCTGTCTGCATTCCAGCCAGATTATATAGATCTAGAAGGTTTTTAGTTGTTATCCCTTTCCAGGGCAACCATGTTGCTGGATTAAAATTTCTCTACACACTTGAGAAAGGTATTAGGCAAAAATGAGACCCAGAGTAATGCCTTAGCCTCTAATAAGAACGTTGGCAAGACTTTAAGGCCCAGAAGGAACAGAAAAAAGGCCTTAGATGCCAGTAAGAACATCAGAAGGCCTTAGGACACTGAGTACCTATAGGTGGTTTTATACACTGATGAGAAACTTAGAAGGGCTTCTATGAACACACAAGATTTTTGCAACCTACTTTTAATAAGGGTTCAACCTCTACTCTAGCCAACCACCCAAAAAAATGTAATGGAAGAGAAAAGTTAGGATATGTGGGAAGTGGACCTGTTCAGCAATAGTTCTTTGGGGGTAAGGACAATCTTCCTTGGTAGCAGTTCAATTCCATAGCAAACACCAAATATGACTTAGCAGCTGTAGATCAGTCCTCTAGGCAGGCAGACAGCAGTCACTAACCAGCATATGCAGTCCAGTACTTTCAGCAAGCAGACACCAGGGTGCTGAAGTTCAGTACTGAAGAAAACACCAGGCTCACCAAAATGGCCTATAGAAAGTTTTAGGCTCCGGGGAGACTATGGAGAAAACCTAAAGTCTCAGTGAGAATTCCTAGGAATTTAGTGAGATGTGAAGGTCTTTAGGCTCAGAGAGAATTTGTAGAATCTTTTAGGCCACAAAAAGAACATGGAGAAGGCCTCAAAGCCAGTGAAAGACTACCAATGGCCTAAATGACCCTATGAGAATTTAAGCAATTTCTTAGGCTTGGAGACACCATGAATAAATAACTACCTGTAACTCTACCAAGAACCTGGGCAAGGCTTTAAGACCAAGTAAGAACATGGAGAAGGCTTAGACATCATGGAGAAACAGGGAAATCTGAATCTATCAGGCACCACTGAAAACATTGGGACACCTTAGGCATCAATGAGAATTTGCAGAGGTCCTTAGTTCACAGTTAGAACATGAAAGAGGCCACAGACCAAGTGGAACCTGCACTAACTCTTAGGCCACAGTGAGAAACAGGGAAAGCCTTCAGACCCAATGGAAGCTCTTCATGTTCTAATAAAAATTATGAGAATTTTACAGAATATTAGGCCATTGAGTGCCAGGGTAAACCTTCAGGTTCCAGTGAACATCTGGGTAAGGCTTTAAGACCCAGGGAGAACACAGGAAATACCTTAGGTCCCAATGAATTAAGGAATGCCTTAAGTTTGACTCAGAATCTGTAGAATGTTAGGTCACAGTGAGAACCTGGGGAAGGCTTAAGGCCTCAAGGAGACTTTAGAAAGGGCCTATATTGTGGTTAAAACATGGAGAGATCCTTAAGGTTAAGTGAGAAGATGCAGATGATTTTGAGCTCCAGTGAGAAATTCCGGAAGCCTTCAGACCCAGTGAAAACCACCGAAGTTCTTACAGAGCTGGTGAGAACTTGGGAAATGTTTTAGGCCCCAATGTGACCTTGGGGTGGTCTACAGTGAGAACCTGGACAAGGATTTAAAGATCCAGTGAAAACATTGGGGAAGCCTTAGATACCAGTGAAAAACTTCAGAAGGTCCTGGGTTCCAGTGACAGTCTGGGAAGAGTGTAGACCCCAGTGATAACCTGGAGAAGCCCTTAGACCCCAGAGAGAACCTGGGGAAAACTTATTCCTTAATAAGTCTGGGAAGAGTCCTTAGATTACAGTGAGAACCTGGTAAGTGCCTTTAACCCCAATGGAAACCTGTAGGAAGATTTATGCAACAGTGAAAATAAGGACAAATTATTCAGACAAAGCAAAATTCTGGTGAAGGATTTATAGACCATCTGAGACTTTGGGAAAAACTTGAGGCCTCAATAAAACCCTGGTAATACCTTAGGTTCCAGTGAAAACCTTTTCAAGCCTTTAAAACCCAGTAACAACTGCCTTATGCCCCAGGTGAGAACTAGCTGAAGGCCTTAGATACCACTGTAAGGCTGGGAATGACTTAGCCTCCTTCAATAACCTACAGAAAGCCTTCACAGCCTCATTAACACTTTGTGAAAGGTCTTACATCTCAGCCAGAACTTGAAGAAGCCCATAGACCCAGTGAGAACCTATAGACAGTTTTAGACTAGTGTTGTTTTTTATTTTTTAACAAAATCTCAGACCTTCAATTTTATCAGTAAAACTTCAGAAGCCAGATGCTAGGGTAAAAGATTGCTCACTCAGAGAAACAGAGAAACAACCTAGCTGATTTTCCTCCTCAGCTGATGTTTCAAAATGAAAAGGAAGTTCTCTTTCTCCAGGCCATCACTAAAAACCCTCAGTCTGAGTGTCCTGACCTTCCACTTCCTGTGTGTCTCTCAATCCAAACTCCTGACTATCATTACTTCCTATGTTCACTTCCTGCCAACAGGTTGCTTGCTCTGTTTCTTTCTTTCTTTCTTTCTTTCTTTCTTTCTTTCTTTCTTTCTTTCTTTCTTTCTTTCTTTCTTTCTTTCTTTCTTTCTTTCTTTTCGTTTTTTGAGACATGGTTTCTCTGTATAGCTCTGGCTGTCCTGGGACTCACTTTGTAGACCAGGCTGGCCTCGAACTCAGAAATCTGCCTGTCTCTGACCCCCAAGTGCTAGGATTAAAGGCGTGTGCCACCACTGCCCGGCACTTGCTCTGCTTCTTGACCTATGGTTGATTTTATTTAGTCCTTTTTTACAGTAAACTAAAAGACCTTGGATTAAAGGTATATGATAAGACTGAGCCACACAACAACAAGAGACATGTTTTTCCAGTAAATAACAAACCTCCCAGGTTCACAGTGTGATCAAGTATCCTGTAACACTTCTCCAAAGTCATGTTTATGCCTTAGGGCTTCCCCAGATTCTTACTGTGGCCTGAAACATTCTGCAGGTTGGCCTTGGAGTCTAAAGTATTACAGAGGGTCTAACTGAAGGCCTAAAATATTTCACAGGTACTCAAAGGTTCTAGGAGGCCTTCGAAATTTTTTTAACTAGGTCTGAAGCCATCCTCATGTTCTTACTGTAACCTAAAACTTTCTGCAGATTCTCACTAAGGCATAAGGCCCTTTCCAGATTCTGACTGTGAACTAATGCCTTCCCCAAACTATCACTGAGATTTAAGCCTTCCATGGGTTTTCAAGGGGACCCAAAGCTTTCTACA
This sequence comes from Uromys caudimaculatus, assembly GCA_028551405.1. Taxonomy (NCBI): domain Eukaryota; kingdom Metazoa; phylum Chordata; class Mammalia; order Rodentia; family Muridae; genus Uromys; species Uromys caudimaculatus. The sequence continues at coordinate 4,703 of JAPYYD010006371.1, forward strand.
GATATTAATTGGGCCCTAAGGACTTCTGAGCCTATCACTGGGATCTAAGGCTTTCTGAGATCCTCAGTTTCTCAATGAACAATAAATCCTTGCCCCAAAAGTTAATGGAGCCTAAGGCTTTACTCAAGGTCTCCCTGTGGTCTAAAATTTTCCCTAAGTTCTCACAGGTTCTCTAAGGCCATTGTCTGGTTTTTCCTGTATTCGAGAGTTCTCCCCATGTTCTCACTGGATCCTATGCCTTCTATAGATTCTCACTGTGCTTTAAAGCCTTCTCCATGTTTATGCTGGGATATAATGCCTTCTAAAAAGTATCATTGAGGACTTAGGTTTTCCCCAGGTTCTCACCATGGCTAAAATGTTCTGCAGGTTTTCACTAAAGAGTCAGGCAATACCAGGGTCTCATTGGTGCCTAAAAGTTTTCTCAAGTTCTCACACATTCTGTAAGGTCTGTGGCAGTTTTTCGCCAGGTCTGACAGCCTGCTCCACATTATCACTGGAGTCTAATACCTTTAACACCAGTGTTTCTCAACCTGTGGGTAGCAACTCCCATGAAAAACAGATATCTATTACGATTCATAACAGTAGCAAAATTATAGTTATGAAGGAGCTACAAAAATAATTTCATGGTTGGATGTCACTGCAACATGAGGAACTGTATTAAAGGGTAGCAGCAATGGGGAGGTTGAAAACGACTGTTCCAGAAATACTCAGTCAGACTGAAGACCTCCTCCACATTCACACTGGATCTAATGCCTTCTTCAGTCTTATTGGAGCCTTAGGGGTTCCCCACAGTCTCACTGTGGCCTAAAGCTTTGTACAGGGTCTCACTGGAGCTTAAGCTACTCCTCATTGTCTCAGTGAAACCTACGGGTTTCCCTTATACTTTTGTGGGTCTTAAGGCTTCCTCAGTTACTCATTGGGACTTAAAGCCTTTCCCGGGTTATCATTGGGCCATAAGGTCTTCCCACATTGTCACTGGGGCCTAAGCCATTGCAAAGGTCTCACTGGTGCCTACATTTTTAAAAAGTTTTATAAGTCCTGCCACAGGTTTTCACTGGGTCTGAAGGCTTTGCCCATATTCTCCCTAGGCATTAATACATTTATAAGGCTTCAACTGAACTTGTTGGCTTCCCCAGGTTCATACTGCAAAATAAGGCCTTTTCTAAAGTCTCATTGAAGCCTTAAGCCTTTCTCAGGTTCCCACTGGATGTTAAGGCATTCCATAGTTTCTCAGTGGAGCCTAAGAACTTTTCCATTTCTCATTCATTGCGTTTTAAAGATTTCTGTTTCTAACTGGATCATAAAGCCACAGATGGATGTTACTTACTGCCTTGCTTCCCCTGGCTTGTTCAGTTTGCTTTCTTATAGGACCCAGGACTACCAGCCCAGGGATGGCACCACCCACAAGGGACCCTCACCCCTTGATCACTAATTGAGAAAATGCCTGGATCTCATGGAGGCATTTCCTCAAGGGAGGATCCTCTCTCCCAGCTTGTGTCAAGTTAACACACAAAACCAACCAGTACAAATGCCTTCTACAGTGTGTCAACGTGGCTTTAAGGCTTCATTCAGGATCTCCCTGGATCTTAAAATATCCCATAGGTTCTCACTTAGGTTTAAGTCATTCTACAGTTTATTAGTGGGGCCTAAGGCATTTCCCAGGTTAAGCTCTCCCAAGGTTGTCACTGGAGCCTAAGACCTTCACAGATTCTCACTGCTATCTAAGGTATTCCATAGGTTCTCACTAAATCCTAAGGCCTTTCTGGATTGTCAGTAGGGTCTATGGATTTCTCTGTGTTCTCACTGGATACTAAAGTCTTGTAGTGATTCTCAGTGGAGCCTAAGACATTACCCAGGTTTGCAATGGGTCCTAAAATTTTTCCCAAGTTCTCTCAGTCTCTATAAGGCCTTTGAAAATGTTTCACTGGGTCTGAAAGCCTTCCTCTTGTTTTCACAAGGGTCTAAAATATTTTAAATGCTCTTAATGGGGCTTAAGGCCTTCTCCAGGTTCTATGATCTAAGGCTTTTTTGAGGCCATAGGCCTTCCCCACTTTCTCACTGAGGTCTAAAACTTTCTATAGGTTCTCACTAGAATTTAAGCCCTCCTCCCGGCTGTGACTAATCTAAGGCCTTCTCCAAATTGTCACTGAGCCCTAAAGCCATCCCCAGGTTCTCTTGGGGCCTAAAATTATCATCAGGTACTCACTAGGGCTTAGGATTTCTCAGGTTATAAATGGGGTTTAAGGCCTTTCTCATGTTCTCACTGGGCTATACAACTTTGCCCAGGTTCTTATGTGTGCCTAAGGCATTAAGTCAGGGTCTCACAGGAAATTTAAATGTTTCCAATATTCTGATAGGTTCTGACTGGAGCTTTAGGCAATCTCCAGTTTTACATCTCCAGTCTGTTCTGAGGCCTCTTCAAATTCTCATTAGCTTTTAGGCCATCCCCAGGTTCTCGTTGGTGCCTAAAATCTTCAGATTTTCTCACTGGAGTTTACGACATTCCTCAGTGTCTCACTGGGGCCTTGAGTTTTTCCCCTTGACTTCATCTGGGTTTAAAAACTTCCTCAGGAGTCCAGCCAGAAACAAGACACCCAAGCAACCACCCCATGGCAGGTGCCACTGTGATGAGCTAACATGTGATGGAGAGAAGGGAAAGACAGAGTATTCAGTGGAGATGGGGGAGAGACAATGGAGCTGAGTAGGTTTTACACTGGAGAGTAGAGGAGTGAGGGGCAGGCATGTTGCAAAGAACAACCTGTGCAACCACCTGAAGCCATGCTGATTTCATGTCTGGGTCCCCAGTCGTATTGTGGTCAGGTTCTTTGTGACCACTGAATAGTATTTGAGTGTCAGTGATCTGGGCTGCTGGCTGAAACCATGTTGATGTCTGGGTGCTGTGTTGACACAGTGGTGTCAAACTGACCTGAGTTGCCTGTGTTGCCACTTGAAGCAATGGTGACATCCAGGCTGATGGTGTCACTGGAGTTTGTTTGAGTTAATAGTCCTATCAAAACTGAGTTCTGTGTTGATGTCCTAGGCCTGTGTCACCACTACAGGCCATGCAATGTCCTTGTTCTGGGCTGACACCTGAGGTCATCTTGATGTCCAAGCACAGTGCTGTGCAGCCCCTACCCCTTTCGTGGAAAACATAAAGAACTGGTTGTAGTGGCAGGTGTACAGAAGACCTCGATGTGCCCCTCAGCTGTTGTGTCATGGTGTGGACACAGGAGATATGTTCCTCGCCCCCTGAGGCAGGTGGGAGAGCTGGCCCAGAGAATATGAGAACTAGAGAGCTGGCCCTACCCTCACCTTTGCAGACTTGGGAGAATAGGCTGTGAGAACTTAGTTAAACTTTTAGGTCTCAGCGAGACCCTAGGTAATATCTTAGGACATTGAGAACCTAGGCAAGGCTTTATGACTCATTGAGAATATGAGGTGGGTCTTTGGTCACAGGCACAATGTGGAAAGGCTTTAAGACACATTGAGAAACTGTGGAAGTTTTTATACCCTACTGAGAAACTAAGGAAGGCCTTAGCCACTAAAGAGACATCTCACTGTAGACCACCCCATGGGGAAGGATTAGGCCTCAGTGAGACTTTGGAGGAGACCTTAGATCACATGTAGAACCTGAACTAGACCTTAAGCCTGAGTGAAAACCAGTAGAAAGTTTAGGCTCCAGTGACAACATGCTAAGCCTATGGTCTCAAAAATATTTGGGAGAAGGCTCTAGAATCCATTCAGAACCTGCAGAAGGTTGCTAGCATGAATGACAACTTGTATAAAGATTAAGACCACAGTGAGAAAATGGTGAATGCTTTCTGACCTAGTGAAAATCATGTATACCTTGTAAGAATTTGGGGAAATTATTTAGTCCCCAGTGAGATCCTGGTTAATGCCTTAGGCTCTACTGAGAAACTGAGCAAGGCTTTCAGATCCAATGAGAACACAGGGAAGACTTTTCAACCCAGGGATAATCTGGGGGAATGTCTTAAGCCCCTAATGAGAAGTTTTAGAAAATGTTGGTACCAATTAAGAACCTTTGGAAGGCTTAAGATTTCAATGTGAATTTTGGGACATCCCTAGATCCCAGCATGAACCTAGAAAAGACCATAAGCCCCAGTGAGTACCAGTGAAGGCTTTAGGCCACAGGGAGATCATGGAGAAGGCCTTCAGGCTCAGTTAAAAAAAAAAAAAAAAGGAAAAAATGTTTGCAGGTCTTCGAGAACCCCTGAGAACTGGGGAATATGTTAGACATAGTGATTCCTGATATTGTCTTAGGCTCCAGTGAGAACCTGCACAAGAACTTAAGATGCAGTGAGAACAGAGGAAAGCCTTACAGCCCAGTAAGACCCAGGAAGGCCTTAAGCCCCAGTCACAACTTGCAGAAAGCTTTAGAGACCAGAAAGGTTCTTAGAAGGCCATTGGCTCAAGTGAAACCTAGGAAGGCCTTATGCCCCAGTCATAACTGAGGAAAGGACTTAGTCCCCAGCGAAAACTTGGGGAAGCTTTACAACTCACTGAGATCATAGGAAAGACCTTAGCCCCACCCACCCACGAGACCCTGAGGAATGCCTTACACTCTGGTGAGTATCTGTAGAAAATGTATAATAAGAGTGGAAATCTGAGGAAGGCTTAAGGCCTCAATGTGCCTGGAGAAGAACTTAGATCCAAGTGAGAATTGGGGGAAGGCCTCTAACCCCACTGAGACCCTTTAGAATGTTTTAGGGTCCAGTGATAAACTGGGGAAGGCCTTATTTGCCAGTGGGAACCTGAAGAGTATGTTAGGTTCAAGTGAAAACACCATGAGGGGCTGCAAAATCAATGAAAACCTGCCAAAGGCCTTACAGAATCTTTGAAACTGCGACAAAATTTTTGGTAGTAATGATACCTGGCTAATGCCTTAGGCTGCAGTGAGAACCTTAGCCCAGATTTAAGACCCAATGAGAACATACATAACAGGGCCAAGGTACTACCTGGGAAGTCCTTATTTTCCAATCAGAATGTAAGGAAGCATTAAGATCCTGTGACAGACTGGATAGATAGCTCAGACGTTAAGAGTACTGACTGCTATTCCAGAGGTCCTGAGTTCAATTCCCAGCAACCAATATAGATGGTGGCTTACAAACATCTGTAATAGGATCTGATGCCCTCTTCTGATGTGTCTGAAGACACTGGCAGTGTACTCATATAAATAAAATAAATAAATCTTTTTTTTAAGTTGGGTTAAAAATGAAAATCCTGGGAGAACAAGGGGAAAACTTAGGCCCCATTGAGACATAGGCATGCCTTAAGCTCAACTATAGGCTGTAGAAGCTTTTAAACCACAGTGAGAACATGGGGAAGGTTTTCAACCCAGTGAAGAGGTGTCAAAAGCCTTATAGATTCTTTTAAACTTAAAAAAGATTTTAGACAACAGGGAGTCCTTTGGTAATGCCTTAGTCTAAGGAGAATCTAGGCAAGGCTTTGACAATCAGTGAGAACACTGTGAAGCCTTACACTCCAGTGTCAACACAGGAAAGACTTAAGACACTGGAACCTGCAGAAGGCTTTAGACACCAGTAAGAATTTGGGAAGGCTTTAGGCCTGAGTGAGAACCCAGAAATGCTTTAAGACCCAGTGAGAATATGGGAAAGGCCTTAGGACCAATTAAGACTCTGAGAAATGCCTTATGCGCCAAGCAGAAGCTGTGTAAGATTTTAGGCCATTGTAAGAGTGAAGGAAGACCTAAGATCTAAATAAGCATCTTGAGACATCTGTTAGCTTTAAAAACAAAAACATAAGCCAAACCAAAACATTGAAAGTGCTGCCCACCCCTCCTACTTCCCCCCTCACAGTGTTCCTCTCTTTATCCCCCCCCACCCTTTGTCTTTGAGAATGTGAAATCCCTTGGTATTCCCCCACCCTGGTGCCTCAAGCCTCTGCAAAAGTAAGCACATCCTCTCCCACTGAGGCAAGACAAGGCAGCCCTCTACTACACATATGCTGGGGGTTTGGACCAGCCCAGGTATACTCTTTTGTTGGTGGTTCAGTCTCTGGGAGCTCCCAGGGATCCAGGTTAGTTGACACTGTTGGTCTTCCTGTGGGGTTTTCATCCCCTTCAGGGCGTTCAATCCTTCCCCTAACTCTTTCCAACTCTATTCAATATTTGGCTGCAGATATTTGTATATGTCTCAGTTAGCTGTTGGATAGAACTCAGAGGACAGAAGAATGTGTTTGTCCCAGGGAATGGCACTATTTGGGGGTGTGGCTTATTGGAGGAAGTGTGTCACTGTTGGTGTGGGCTTTAAGACCCTCCTCCTAACCACATGGGTGCCAGTCTTCTAATAAAGTTCAGATGAAGATGTGGAACTCTAAGCTCTGCCTGCACCATGCCTGCCTGGATGCTGCCATGCTCCCACACTGATGATAATGGACTGAACCTCTGAACCTGTAAGCTGGTCAATTAAATGTTGTCTACAAATTGCCTTGGTTATGGTGTCTATTCATAGTAGTAAAACCCTAACTAAGACAACAGCCATGCTAAGTTCC
>JAPYYD010006372.1:0-11233 GCA_028551405.1 Uromys caudimaculatus
TCCTGTGTCCTGATGTCTCTGCAAGGGTCCCTCTTGATCCAGTGAGTTTGAACAGAAGTGGTGGTTTTACCTATGCTCAAAGGTGTGTCAGCACTCCTGGGATACCCGCTCTCTCCTGGAGCCCTGTGGCCCAGGCTGAGGTCCTCACATCCCAGTGAGCAGTGGTGCTTGTCTTATCCCCACTCACGGCTTTTCCACGTTCCTGGGAGGGTAACTTTCTTCTGGAGCTACTTGGCTATGGAACCCTGGTGGCCCGGGCAGAGGTCTCCTGCCACAGATGGAAACTGGAAGGTTCCTATGCCCAACTACCTCAGTCCCTGTGTCTCGTGGGTTCCAGGTGGGTCCCAGTGAGCAGTTGTGCTTGTCTTAACCCCACTCACGGCTTTTCCATGCTCCTGTGGGGCTAGTTTTCTCCCGGTGCTAATTGACTATGGAGCCCTGTGGTCCAAGCTGAGGTTCCCAGCCACAGATCGAGGCTTTTTTTTTTTTTTTTTTTTTTTTCATTTGGGGCAGGGATTAAATCATTGGATAATTGTAAAATAATAACTATTATCGAATACTATGAACTTTTCCTGGGCAGTAGCAGTGTTAGGGGAATCTCTTGTTCTAATATATAGTCTTTGATTTTGGTTTCTGAAACACAGCATTAGAATTTCCTGGGCAAACTAGATATGGTGGCTACAGCTTTAGTCCCAGCACTCAGTGGGCAGAGGCAGGTGGATGAGCTAGAGGAAATCCCTGTCTATATAGTGAGACCGTTGTCTCAAAATAAATGAGCAAATTAAAATTTTCTGGGCAACAGGAACATCTCTTGTTCTAGTGAACCCAATCTTAGTGGCTTGGGTGGGAGTGGGTAACCAGAAAGACCAAGCTTCGAACTTTCAGCTTCAACCTCTATTCTCTGGAGACTGGAGCAGAAATGGAGTTAGTAGTTAATTATGCTTAATGAGAATCCAACCATAAAAATCCTTGTGTTGTGGGGATCTTTCTTGAATAAGCATCCAACACTGATGACAGTGGCAGAGAGGGGACATCTGGTTGATTGAAACCAGAAGAGTTTCTGAAAGGCTTTGATCTCATGTCCAGTTTGTATTCTGATTTCAAACTCTAACACCACAGGTGGGGCAGGAAAGCATTTTACAGAAGCAAACACTGCAGGCAGCAGACTGTTAAGGGCAACAGCCCATTGCCTCAGCTATTTCTCCTGGTCATTCTGTTTCAGATAACAAGTGAAGTCATGCTTGGCAAATGGGTAGTTCAAGCAGTGCTTTAAATAAATCACTAAATAAACCAATAAATCAATAAAATCAGTACATACTAATTTTTAAAACCTTATTCTACTTCATGTGAACTACAGGATTCAGAAAGCATCAGGGTTGGTGACTGCATCACATACCGGCAGGGCTGGCTTTCAACTCTATGTATATAGAAGATGCTACACTCACGATTCCCCCAATGAAACCTTGTTCTTAAAAATTATGTTTTAGCCTTTTGGAATGGGGACAGCATGTAGGGTCGAAGAGAATAAGTGACAGTGAAGTGTCCGACTATGATTGTGAGGATGGCGTGGGAGTGGTGTCAGATTATCGACACAATGGCAGTGATCTTCAAAGCTCCACATTATCAGTGCCAGAGCAAGTAATGCCATCAAACCATTGTTCACCATCAGGGTCTCCTCATCGAGTAGATGTTATAGGAAGGACTTAGGTCATGGTCACCTAGTGTTCCTCCTCCTCAAAGGAATGTGGAACAGGGACTTCGAGGGACACCTGCTACTACTGACCATTACAATACAATTAGCCGAATGGACAGACACTGTGTCATGGATGATCACTACTCCTCAGATAGAGACAGGTCTCACCCTCATACGGGGTCTGTCCAGACAAGTCCATCAAGTACTCAAGTAACAGGACGACGGGCCGACAGCTTCCACAGCTTCCACCAAAGGGAACACTGGAGAGAAGTGCTATGGATATAGAGGAGAGAAATCGCCAAATGAAACTTAACAAATACAAACAGGTAGCTGGATCAGATCCCAGACTGGAACAAGATTACCATTCAAAGTATCGCTCAGGACCGGATCCACATAGAGAGGCAGATACTGTTTCCACTAAATCCTCCGACAGTGATGTAAGTGTTGTATCTGCGGTTTCAAGGACTAGTAGTGCTTCTCGTTTCAGCAGCACGAGCTACATGTCTGTTCAGTCAGAGAGGCCGAGAGGAAACAGGAAAATCAGCGTCTTTACAACCAAAATGCAAAACAGACAGATGGGCGTGTCAGGGAAGAACATGACCAAAAGCACCAGCATCAGTGGAGACATGTGCTCACTGGAGAAGAATGATGGCAGCCAGTCCGACACTGCAGTGGGTGCCCTGGGTACCAGTGGCAAGAAGTGGTGATCTAGCATTGGGGCCAAAATGGTAGCTATTGTTGGTCTCTCATGGAAAAGTCGCAGTGCCTCTCAACTCAGTCAAACTGAAGGAGGAGGTAAAAAGCTCCGGAGCACTGTCCAGAGAAGCACGGAGACTGGGCTAGCAGTGGAGATGAGGAACTGGATGATGCGCCAGGCTAGCCAGGAATCCACGGATGGCAGCATGAACAGCTAAGCTCAGAAGGAAATCTGATCTTCCCTAGGGTCCACTTGGCCTCTGACAGCCAGTTCAGCGATTTCCCTGATGGCCTGGGCCCTGCTCAGCTAGTGGGACGCCAGATCCTGGCTACTCCTGCAATGGGTGACATTCAGGTGGGAATGATGGATAAAAAGGGACAACTGGAAGTAGAAATCATCCGCGCTCGCGGCCTTGTGGTAAAACCAGGTTCCAAGACACTGCCAGTACCATATGCCAAGGTGTATCTGTTAGACAACAGAGTCTGCATAGCCAAAAAGAAAACCAAGGTGGCAAGAAAGACCCTGGAGCCCCTGTATCAGCAGCTCTTATCTTTTGAGGAGAGTTCCCAGGGAAAGGTGTTACAGATCATTGTCTGGGGAGATTATGGTCGCATGGATCACAAATCCTTTATGGGAGTGGCCCAGATACTCTTAGATGTACTAGTACTATCCAACATGATGATTGAATGGTTCAAACTCTTTCCTCCTTCCTCCCTAGTAGATCCAGCCTTGGCACCTCTGACAAGAAGAGCTTCCCAATCGTCTCTGGAAAGTTCTACTGGACCTTCTTACTCTCGTTCATAGCAACTATAAAACTGTTCTCACTACAACCAGCGATACAAAACAGCAAAAAACAAAACAAAACAAAACAAAACAAAACCAGAAGAAAACGCATAAGTGGAAACCCCTGGTAACACTGCATGCTTGATGGTGTGTCGTCGGAGCCCACGTCTAGGGATACAAAGCAATTCTGTGTTCTCAGAGGAAGTCGTACACATTGTGCCCTAGCAAAGGCCCTCAGGTGAAAGAGCAGAGCTATGAAGAACTATCAGGTTTGGAGTTCAATGACACTCAAGTTTTGGTCCAATCTGAAGCCATGGATTAATCTCAAAGAATCAGTTATCAATGGCATCTTTGTATTTTTATTGTTTTTCTTCATTTATCTGACCCCAAAGCCCTGTTATGCCACAGAAATGGAGCTCTACAGCCATTAAGCCACATTAGAGGCCAAGGAGCAAAGACCTAGAAAGCATCAGGTGAAAAGCAAGAGACCAGAGAAGTGGTCAGGAGCAGAGTCAGCCACTGTTCCTGGAGGGGGCTCCAGCAAGGACAGCATCGACTGGGCTGTTCCGGGAGGTGTGTCATTCACTAATGCCAAGATGTGTTAGACTCTGAAAATCAAAATCCTGTGACTGCACTGTACTGAATGAAATTAAAGAAACTTTTTTTGCATGGACACAGATTAGCTGAATATTTAAATTATTTTCTCGGGGCTGCAACTTGCAAAAAAAAAAAAAAAAAAAAAAAAAAGAATAAAAATCAGCCATTTTCAACAATTTATATTATTTTTAAAAATAAATTTCACTAGTGCATGGTTTTAAAATGGGAGAGAATGCAACAGGGTGATACAAAAACACACCATGTTTATTCTTTAATCATAGTCTGTGTTTTGGCAGACATTACAAATGAAAATATTTTCTAGCAGATACTTAAAATTCTCTTTATGTGACAATAAGTATAATATATTCAATTTATTTCCATGTTAAAAAATATGTTTTAATTGATTTATTTTTAGAATTTTATACAACATACTTTGATCAGTTTCTTTTTCTTTCCCAACTCCAGATTCTACCAACTTCCTTACCCACCCAACTGCATGTTATTTCTATTTCTCAAAACAAAACAACAAAACCAAAACCCAAAACTCAAAACAAAACAAGAGCACAAAATAGCATGAAATCTGACTCATGTCAGCAAATACTCTTTTTTTTTTTTTTTTGGTTTTTCGAGACAGGGTTTCTCTGTATAGCCCTGGCTGTCCTGGAACTCACTCTGTAGACCAGGCTGGCCTCGAACTCAGAAATCTGCCTGCTTCTGCGTCCCAAGTGCTGGGATTAAAGGCGTGCACCACCACTGCCCAGCCAGCAAATACTCTTGAGCACTGGACCTGCTCTGCAGTATGTTTTCCCTCTCCCAGCAAATAGCTTCCTTTTTTGTTTGTTTGTTTTTGTTTTTTTCAAGACAGGGTTTCTCTGTGTAGCCCTGGCTGTCCTGGAACTCACTCTGTAAACCAGGCTGGCCTCAAACTCAGTAATCCACCTGCCTCTGCCTCCCGAGTGTTGGGATTAAAGGCATGCACCACCACTGCCTGACTCAAATAGCTTCTTGATTAGGGGTGGGACCTTGTGTCCACTTCCCCTTCTCCATGTTGGATTTGTGTGTGTGTGTGTGTGTGTGTGTGTGTGTGTGTGTGTGTGTGTGTGTGAAACAAACCTCACTGTGCATCCCAGTGGGCCGGGATCTTTGACTTTTGTAGAGCAAACTGACTTCTGCATGCCTTTGTCTCCCACATCCTGGGATTAATGGTGTGTACCACCTCACTCAGGCCTATGTAACTGTTTGCTGTTTATATGTAGTCACAGAACCAATTTTGTTCAAAATAAAATTCTTCATTACACACAAAATTCTAAGGAACAAATAAAGAGTTAGAAAATAAGAATTCAAAATAAGAATGTAATATATCTTTTATTGACAAGCTGGTAAACCTAAGTACTTCTCTGAATTAATAAACTTGTCTCTGGGGTGTTGTATAACATCTTTACTCCCACTCCTTCCATATTGGAAGGAAGCTGGTTAAGACACACAAGATATTAGAAAGGAGATGAAACAATGAGATGTTCTAAGGGGATCCAGAACAGTCTACCATGCAGGGAGCTCTGTCAGTGTAGACAGGAAGTCTCTGAAACTGACCCATACTCTTTCTTTCCAAGCATAAGTAATTTATAAGGACCTCTTGATAACATTTTGACTCTTATGTCCTTGTTTCAAATTCTAACTTTAAAGAAGTCTTTGTGGGTACTTTGATATTTTATTGATGTCACTGAGCATGTTGATCACAGTTTTCACTGGATCTTTGGTATATTGGATTATCTTCAAGTGTTCTTTTCCTATAACTGTTACCCCACCTCTATTTATACAATATGGCAGCTAACACAGCACTGGTGGCTGTGCATTTGAAATCACTATGAAACTTACAGAAGATATTTCTTCTCCCATTTTTGGTTTGTGGGATATTTGTACTGTGGGGAAGTCAGGGCTGAGGTTTAGACCTTTGGGTTTGCCAAGTTAGTTTCATATTGATATTATCCAGTCAAAATCATCTTTTTTACACTCTGTCAAGGAGGCTCCCAACACATGTGTTTTATACTTTGAAGTTGTTCATTCCATTTGGAGAGGTGTGCTTGTGTTCTTCTGGTGTTTCTGTTTCATTCTGCACCTTTTCTGGTTAACCAGGGAGTTGACATTTAAGTGTAGTAAAGGAAAGCATTCAGGAGAAATTAGAGTCTGGAATTATACCCCCTGACTCCTGATTTCTTTGTCAACTAGTTATGTGATTCTGGGCTTTTTTTTTTTTTTTTTTTTTTTTTTGGTTTTATTCTGCTTTACTGTCTTAATTGTGAAAGGAAGTATAATAATACAGCCTTATAAAGCCATTTAAGTAACTGTAAAATGTAGTGATACATGCAAAATGCTTAGAGGACAGAAAACAAGGGAACCAGAGAGAGACTGAGTTTGATGTAATTTAAAGAGTAGCCATAGCCTGAGCAGTTTCCATTTCTATTTCAGACTTTTTGCACTAACCAGCTCTCTGGCTTGCTTCCTTTTCTGAAGCATTTGTAAAACATTTGCATTTTGGTTGATAAGTAAGTTTGAACATTTCACTCCAGCCTGTTCAGACTGACAACTTCCAGGTCTGTTGCTATGCAGCACCATGGATGTTTAGAAGAAAGAAAGGGATTCTGAAATGACTCTGCATTTCCCAGGAGTTCAAGGCTCTGGTTCCTTTCTTGGACATCTTCTTGGAAATCTAGTTTACTTTCTTGCTAACAGAGACAGAAAATATGGCTAACAGATCTTTCAGTACAATATTTTCTTATCTGAACTGTTCAAAGGGAATTTTAAGAAAAATGTTCTCATATAGCATTTTTATAGATTATGAAAATTGCAACAAGAATTGTAAGTTCTTGTTCTAGAAACATAGCTTAGTCAATTTTGATACTTTGTATTTTCTAACTTTCTATAATACACATAGATGGCTTTTGTAAAATGCTATTAAAATAAATGAAAAATAGATTGTAATTTTTGTCTTATATAAAAAATTATGTAATGATATTTGATTTTAAGATTTTTTAAAAGTTGAATCCACAATACAACAAAATTGAATTTTCAGTACATCTACTCTTTGCTTCTGTGTCTGTCTGTCTGCCTTATGTTGCTCTCTCTGTGTGTGTCTCTCTCTGACAGGCTCTCACTTTCATAGCCTAGGCTAAACTCGAATTCACCAAGATCCTGAGCTCCCAATTATCTCCTTCTCTTGCCTCCTGAGTTCTTGGACTGCAGGTGTGTAGTACTGTGTCAACTTTTTTCTTTTTTGTTTGGAGGCCGGATAAATGTACCTGAGAAGTTGAGGGCTAAAATATTGCATCCAATTCAAACTTACAACTTTTATAGCCAGTAGCAATTGTGGTTCTAGCCATGAGCCATCACACTGGAAGCAGAGAGTAAATTTCTTGAGATTGATCAGTATTTGAATATTAACTTTATCATTTTCATAGTTTTATTATTTGAGGTCAATTATCTGTTTCAGCTTCTCCATCTTTAAAGTATTTTATTCTTTTTATTCTAGTATAAGTCACATTGCTTCCTGAGTTTCCTTTCCTGATTGGCAGTTTAAGCATAAATTGCAATTGATTTTCTATGTTGATTTTGTATCCAGTAAATTACTGAGTTCATTATTATGTCTTTTTAATTTTGGGGACTATAAGATTTTGGGTCATTGGCTACTAGTCTATGGCATGATGACACACCCAAACAGGTATAATCTTGTTTATCCTTTCCAATTTTATCTTATGGCTGTAACCAATAAATAATATTATTTAATAATAAGTTGAATAGAAGTGGAGGAGTTTGAGAGTTGGCATTCTTGCTTTATTCTGAATCAAAAGCCTTTCAGTTTTCTCCCATTGATTATGGCATTGAGGAGGTAGGTACTTACCATGGTGACAGGCCTTTCTTTTTTTTCTTTTTTCAGAATTAACAGGTAACTCAATTACTGGACTTAGCAACTAGCTTTCTAATTTATAAGCCACTCTAAGCTTAACTCCTCTGGTGTTGAATCCTGGGGACCTGCCATCTAAACTGGGGACTCTTGTTAGCTACATCTTGTCCTCCAAGCTCCCCCTGTCCAAAAGCAAGTGTCTGGCTCCTGCCTCCCCTCTTCTTCTCTCTAACCTGGAAGTCCTGCCTACTCCTTGCCCAGTTCCTAGAAATCTTTATTCATTAGGGGAAAGTTCACAGGAAGTCACCAGAGTATGTGATGTGATTCACCCCTCATGATGTGATTCTCAGTCAGCCCCTCTTGGGGAAGCAGAATTAGCATCAAAATACAAACAGCACCAGGGCTATGCACCACAGAGCACTGAGTCCACAGTTGACCCAGCCATGCACCACAGAGCACTGAGTCCACAGTTGACCCAGCCCAGAGTACATTGACCCCAGCAAGGCTCAGGATCCTCCAAGGCTCTTCCTCCTTTCACCATAGTAATTGACTTGGTTTGAAATTTTTCTGCTTTCCCCAAGATTACTTGTTTATTTGTTTTTGTTTTTAAGTTCCAGAGACCCACTCCATGGTCTTCCCTAGAAGATGCTGATAATTCTTACCCATCCTTTTTTTTTTTTTTTTTTTTTTTGGTGTTTTTGAGACAGAGGTTCTCTGTGTAGCCCTGGCTGTCCTGGAACTCACTCTGTAGACCAGGCTGGCTTCGAACTCAGAAATCCACCTGCCTCTGCCTCCCAAGTGCTGGGATTAAAGGCGTGCGCCACCACTGCCCGGCTACCATCCTTTTTTATTTTATTTTATTTTATTTTTTTATTTTTTATTGGATATTTTATGTATTTACATTTCAAGTGTTATCTCCTTTCCTGGTTTCCCCTCCAGATGCCCCCTTTCCCATTCCCCTCCCCCTGCTTCTATGAGGATGCTCCACCTCCCACCCACCCACTCCCACCTCACTGCCCTGGCATTCTCCTACACTGGGGAATCGAGCCTTCATAGGAGCAAGGGCTTTTCCTCCTATTGATGCCAGACAAGGCCATCCTCTGCTACATATGCAGCTGGAATCATGGGTCCTTCCATGTGTACTCTTTGGTTGGTAGTTTAGTCCCTGGGAGCTCTGGGGAGTCTGGTTGATATCGTTCTTCCTAAGGGGTTGCAAACCCCTTCAGCTCCTTCAGTCCTTTCTCTAACGCCTCCATCAGGGATTCTGTGCACAGTCCAATGGTTGGTTTCAAGCATCTGCCTCTGTATTATTCAGGCTCTGGAAGAGACTCTCAGGAGACAAGTATAACAAGCTCCTGTCAGCAAGCACTTCTTGACATCTGCAATAGTGTCTGGGTTTGGTGTCTGTATATGAGATGGATCCCCAGGTGGGGCAGTCTCTGAATGGCCTTTCCTTCAGTCTCTGTTCCACACTTTGTTCCCGTATATCCTTTAGACAGGAGCCCTTCTGTGTTAAGAATTTGGAGAAGAGTGGGTGGCCCCATCTCCCAACAGGGGACCTTGCCTAACCTCTGGATATGATCTTTTCAGGTTCTCTCTCCCCTTTTTTGGGCATTTCAGCTAATCTCATCCCTGTTGGGTCCTGGGAGCCTCTTGCGTTCCTGGATCTGGGACTTTCTGGTGGCTCCCCCCAGTTCCCTATCCCTCATTGCTATATACCTCTGTTCAAATTCCTGACTTTCTAAATATCATTCCAGTCTCCTCTCATACCTGATCCTACCCATCTTTTTTTTACCTCTCCCTCTCCTCCCATCCTCCCAAGTCCCTACCACTCTCTACCTCCCATGAGTATTTTGTTCCCCCTTCTAAGAAGGACTGAAGCATCCACATTTTGGTCTTCCTTCTTACTGAGTTTCATACAGTCTGTGAATTGTATCTTGGGTATTCTGAGCTTTGGGGCTAATATCTACTTATAAGTGAGTGCATACCATGTGTGCTCTTTTATGACTGGATTACCTCACTCAGGCTGATATTTTCTAGTTCTATCCATTTGCCTAAGCATTTTATGAAGTCATTGTTTTTAATAGCTGAGTAGTACTCCACTGTGTAAATGTACCATATTTTCTGTATCCATTCCTCTGTTGAAGGACATCTAGGTTCTTTTCAGCTATTATGAATATGGCTGCTATGAACATAGTAAATCATGTGTCTTTGTTATATGTTGAAGTATTTTTGGGTATATGCCAAAGAGTGATATAGCTGGGTCCTCAGGTAGGACTATGTCCAATTTTCTGAGGAACCTCCAGACTGATTCCAGAGTGGTTGTACCAGCTTGAAATCCCACCAACAATGGAGGAGTGTTCCTCTTTCTCTACATCCTTGCCAGCATCTGCTGTCACCTGAGTTTTGATCTTAGCCATTCTGACTGGTGTGAGGTGGAATCCCAGGGTTGTTTTAACTTTACATTTCCCTGATGACTAAAGACATTGAACATATCTTTAGGTGTTTCCTGGCCAGTTGATATTCCTCAGTTGAGAATCCTTTGTTTAGCTCTGTCCCCCATTTAAAAAAATTCTTTATTTTTGGATATTTACTTTATATACATTTCAAATGTTTTCCCCTTTGGAAGTCCCCTATTCCATTCCCCCTACCCCTGCCTCTATGAGGGTACTCTCCCACCCATGCACTCCCCTCTTCCCTCCCTAGCATTCCCCTACATTGGGGCATCTAACACCCTCAGACCCAAGGGCCTCTCCTCCCACTGATGGCCAAGAAGGGTCCACATATGTGGCTAGCACCATGGGTCCTTCCATGTGTATTCTTTGGTTGGTTGTCCAGTCTCCAGGAGCTCCCTCCATGGGGTGCAAACCCCCTAAGCTCCTTCAGTCCTTTCTCCAACTCCTCCATCTGGGACCCCATGCTCAGTCCAATGGTTGGCTGTGAGCATCTGCCTCTGTATTTGTCAGGCTCTGCCTAAGCCTCTCTGGAGACAGCTTCCATCAGCAAGCACTTCCCAGCATCCACAAGAATGTCCAGATTTGGTGGCTATATATGGGATGTATCCCCAGGTGGGGCAGTCTCTGGATGGCCTTTTCTTGAGTCTCTGCTCCACACTTTGTCTCAATATATACCCCTCTGACTATTTTGTTCATCCTTCTAAGAAACACTGAAGCATCCACATTTTGGTCTTCCATCTTCTTACTCTTCCTATGGTCTATGAATTGAATCTTGGTTATTCCGAACTTTTGGGCTAATATCCACTTATCAGTGAGTATATACCATGTTTGTTCTTTTGTGACTGAGTTACCTTACTCAGTTTCATCCATTTGCCTGTGAAGTTCATGAAGTTGTTTTTTTTTCTTTTTAAATATAAAATCTTTTTATTTTTTTAATTAATTAAGTTTTTTGATACTTTATTTACATTTCCAATGTTTCCCCCTTTCATTTTTTTTTTTTTTATTTTTGATACTTTATTTACATTTCCAATGTTTCCCCTTTTCTAGGTCTCCTCTTTGGAAACCCCCTCTCCCCTCCCCTTCCCTGCCTCTATGAGGGAATTCCACCT
>JAPYYD010006373.1:0-11232 GCA_028551405.1 Uromys caudimaculatus
GCAGCCATATTTATAACAGCCAGAAGCTGGAAATAACCCAGATGTCCCTCATCAGAGGAATGGATATAGAAAATGTGGTACATCTACACAATGGAGTACTACTCAGCTATTAAAAACAATGACTTCATGAAATTTGCAGGCAAATGGATGGAACTTGAAAATATCATCCTGAGCGAGGTAACTCAGTCACAAAAGAATGAACATGGTATGTACTCACTGATAAGTGGATATTAGCCCAAAAGTTCGGAATGCCCAAGTTTCACTTGACAGTAACTGCTGGACTGAGTGTGAGGTCCCAGATGGAGGAGTTGGACAAAGGTCTGAAGGAGCTGAGGGAATTTGCAGCCCCATGGAGGGAGCAACAGCGTCAATGGGCCTGTCCCCCCTTCCCCCCCCCCGTCATCCTGGAGTTTGGACCACCAACCAAAGAATACACATCTATGGACCCATGGTTTGGACCACATATGTGGCAGAGGATGACCTCGATGGCCATCATGGAGAGAAGAGAGGCCCTTGGGCCTGAGGGTGTTAGAGGCCCCAGTAAAGGGGAATGTTTTCAAGGTGGGAATATGGGGATGGGTGGGCGGGTAGGTGGGAGGTGGAATTCCCTCATAGAGGCGGGAATGGGGAGGGGATAGGGGGTTTCCAAAGAGGAGACCCAGAAAAGGGGAAACAGTGGAAATGTAAATAAAATATCAAAAAAAATAAAATAAAAATAAAAAGAATGTGAGGCAGCACCCACTCACCTGGTGCAGACCAGGAGACAAAAGATGGGACCTAGAGGCAGACAGAACATTCAGAATCTAGCCCTCACTGATCTACTTCCACCAGCCTTGTCCACCTAATAAAAGTGGAAATGTTATGAATATTTTAACACATCTTAAAAATTGACATAAAAGCCCACTGGAGACAACCCTCCACCTTGCACCTCATGAAAAACACCAGGTGACCCTGGGTTCCACTAAGATGAGTTAGAAAGTGATGAAGAAGAGAAATTTGAGACTAGAGTGTCATAAGGAACAGCCCAATTTGAGGCCCATGGTAAGTCTCAGCCTGTGCTGCCACAGAGGGCCATGTCTGGAACCATGGCCTTGCAGCATAAGGGGTCTATGTCAGCCATGGGGTGAGAGGAAAGATTGCCCTCCTCCTGTCCTTCCTTGCCTTCAGCAGGAGACCTGGCTCCATCTGGGGAGAGTGCCCTGGTGGCCTGAGCTCAGGAGAGCTGTCAGGCTGACCAACATAGCTACCTTGCTGGCCCAGATCCACCCCAGCATCTACCTCATCTATGAACTGGTTGAGCTAGTGAAGGGACAGGCCCTGCAAATCCAAAATGGCAAGATGCCCATCACACAGGGCAACAACAGGACATCCGAGAGGAGTCCCAGTGAGGATCCAGGACTGATGGAGTTGCAGAAGCCAGTCCAATGAATGAGTCACTGCAGTGAGCATTTGCAAGAAAAGCCATATGGGAAAAAGGTATATTGTGTGACATACTATGACATACTAAAGCTTTCATGGCAAGTTTGTTTGTTTCTTTTCTTTTGGGGGGTTGTTGCCAGGGCAGATATGGAGGAATGGGTAGATGAGTGGGATTGGGGTGCATGGTGTGGAACTCACAAAGAATCAATAGAAAGTTTAAAAAAGAAAGAATCTCCCAGGTGATTCTAAGCACAAACTAAGCATACAATACAATAATGTGAGCAGAAAATAAAAGGTATTTTCGATTTAAAAAAAATATATTAAAATGAAACCCAAAAGAAGAACATGCAAAGGTCTTTTTGAAAACCCTGGATCTGTGTGACCATCAGGCCAAGATACTAACTATTCTGCCCATCTCCTGGTCACAGGCACGAGGCTGATGTCCCTCTGGCCCTGTTTTACCTGTATTCAGTTTAGCAGATAAAAATTTGGATGCATGTTAGTTTATATTAAATGAAGTCCTCATTTCTGCTGTCACTGCTGAGCTTAAAAAATAAGAAGGAAAAAAAAAAGTGCCACAGCTGGAGCCTGAACCTGCAGTTTTGTCTTATGAGGCCAGGAAACACCTGGCCCCAGCAGATCTCTACTGAATTTTATGTGGCTTTCGTAAATAGACAAATTCTTGGCTGACTGCAAAGTTGGGATATGTGTGCTTGTGCCTCTCCCAGCATATCCAGGCACAACCAGTTTCAGGAGATTGTGCTCTTGTTTTTATCAGTAGGGGAGGGATACACTGAACCATCCTCCACCTTCACTAGACTAAGCCGCATCTTCCATGGTAACCGAAGCAATCTTAGAGCAGTGAGCTCCGAGTGTTGGGTTCACATTCTCTGCGGGCACTCAGCTGGAACCCCACACTATACACGTGGAGGCAGGAGGCTCAGGAGGTTCCAGAACAGCTTCCATTATATAGTCAGTCTGAGGCCTGGGCTACAAAACCAAATCAACACCTACAACCTTTGTCTTCACCCGCAGCCTGTAGTACTGGCCAGAACCCACATTTCACACATCCCTAATGTTATTGTTTAAGCCCCACATGCTGGCGGCTTAGTCCCCAGCGAGTTAGCTGAGAGGTGAATGGATCCTGAAAATGGGAACTTTCTCAATGGACTCATTCACTGAGGAGTTCTTGCTGAATTGGCCATTGAGAGGTGACCTTAGCTGGGGAAAGCAGGCAGTGGAGACCTGCCTGGGAAGGTGGATCTTGTCACCATCCCCTCCTGTCCTGTCCTGTTTCTCGGCCATCATGAAGTAAGCATTGTCTGCTCCACACTCCCACAGTGTCTTACCTTATCTTAGACCCAAAGCAAAGGGTCCAGCCTGCTTCATTGCTGGAAGCTAACACACCAGGGGCACTCAGTAAAGTTTGAGAAGAGTTCCAGAAACTGTTCAGATGAGATTCTCATCTGCTTATTAAAGCTGCTTATTTCTGGATCTTGCCCAGCATCTGTAAAAAATTGCCCTGTATGGTTGGTTTATCTTGTTTTGTAGTTGCTGAGGATTCGAACCTAGGCAAGTGCTTTGCCACTGAGCGACCCTCAGCACTTCTCTGATCCTTCTCTGATATCCTACCCTGATACCAGACTCTTTGAGACAGTAAGTTGTTTACAGTGGTTTTGAACTCACTTTGTTCCCCAGGGAGGCCTTGAACTTGGGATCCTACTATCTCAACCTCACAAGTAGCTGGAATTGCAGTCACATGCCATCAGGGATAGAGGGCTGAGAGCAGCCAAGCTCTGTTCTAGTGAGCTTCAAGGCCCTGTGACTCCCCACATTCAGGCAGAATGGATCTTCAAGGATGTGTCTGTCATTCTCAGTCTCTCATTCTCACTCCCACCACCCCACAAACATAGATACAGCTTCTAAGAATCAACTCCAGGCTTACCCGAAGCTCAGCCCTACCTGCCATGGGCTTTTCTTGAAGGGCAGGTGGGTAGAGTTACAGTGTAGTGAGGTCGAGGAGTCCTCAGCCATGGAGACCCCTCCCACGTTGAGTGGGATAGTGTGAATGATCTGTCAGCTCCATCTTCTCAGAGTTGGTTTCAAACAACAGCGAGCATGTGATCTCAGAGGAGGAGGCAGGGGTTTCAGAAGAATAGTCCTGCACGGGACTGCAGTCCTGGGACACAGGGAGGGACGAGGTCAAGGAGATTCAGGAAACACATTTTCTTCCTCAGGGCTCAAGACAGACTCCAGTCAGCTGAGGAAAATCAAGGCACACAGTGGCCACCCCACCTCTCCAAGACTCCAGGTGGTCAACTATCTGGCAAAGGTGAGCAGAAGGTAACAGGGTGTCGATCCTGTGCAGTCTCTCCTGCCCGCTTATCCTGCAGGCCCAGAGAGGTGTGGAGTGGATGGTATTGTGGTACTGTGATTGTAAGAAGAAACACTGAGATGGCTGGAGAGACACCAGAGAAAGACTGAACGCCCTGCCTCACTGTAATGTCCGAGCTCGGGAGGCCATGACAGCTTGGGGAGTGGCTGGCACCCACAAGTCTTTCCTAGCTGTGTAGCCTGCCTCCCTCCCCATCAGCAGGGTCTTCTCCTTCTTAATTAGCTTCCTCTGTTTCTATCCACACCCACTAGTCCAATTCATCGTCCCGCCAGACAGTATGACTGGAATCCTACTCCCTCTGATGGAATCACGAAGTCGGACCGTACCAGGCTGAGCACGGCCAAGGACACCCTCCTGTAGAAGGAAGTTGGCCCTAAAACTTCAGCTTTAATCTTCCATTTATGATCTATGGATTTTCGCTGCTAATGTGCTTTTTCTGGACTTTGACCTATCCAAATCATTACACACAGTATTTGGTAGTCTGTGCCCTTGTCTCCTGTGGTGTGGGAGAGTTTATATAATGCATTCAGTAAAGGCCGCTGTGGTCAGAGCAACCCCGGGCCTGAGTCCCTTACACTTTTTTTTTTTTTTTTTTTTTTTTTTGAGTTTGAGTTTGAGCGGCTCCTGGTGCTCACAAGAATCCCCGGAGGGGATCTTTTATTACATCTACTCTGCAAATGTATTCAGTAGGGTGTGGCGATGTTAGAGAGCATGCATTTGAGCCATGACAGGTGATTTGATAAGTCACTTTAGGGAGCGTCTGTAACAAAACCAGAAACTACCCATTGGGTGACATCTCCTTGTGCAGAGACAGACTGTCTCCATTTCTTCTCCTTTTCTTTTTACAAAGCAGAGTCTTGTCATGTATCCCAGGCTGACCACACACTTGCTTTGTAGCCCAGGTTGGCATCCTGCTCTTGACCCTCCTGCCTGAGTTTCCCAAGTGCTGAGATTCCAGGTATGCACGGCTATTTTCAGCTTCTGGTCCTTAAAAACACGTTTTAAAGCATCACGTTCACAAGATAACGTTTCTAGAGATGGACTGGGTCTACTCCACGCAGGCCCCACTCACTTCATTAACAACTGGAAGCCGGCAGCGCCTGCTTGTTCAGTGTCCGCAACCCAGTGTTTTTGATCTATTCCCATGATTGCCACCCGGGGGCACCCACGGCTACCCACCACTGACAGCTCCTTGAAGAGGCTGAATGGGTCAGCAATTGACTGATGGCTTACAGCAATAGGGAAGAGTATCTTATCAACCAGCCTCCCTTGAGTGGCTCCCGAGAATCTTGTTGCTTCCAATTGGAATGTATTCCAGAAATTCTGGCTTTGGGTTATCTTTGTGTTGCTAATAATTAAGGAGGCATGTTTGCTTCTGATGTGGGCAAGGACAAGACCGGACGTTTGCCTGAGGGCTCACACAGAGGCAACCAGATAGAAAGCACTAATTTTAAGAGATTTACCTTACTTTATTTTAATTTTTAAGATTTATTTATTTTACTTTGTGTGTATGAATGTTTTGCCTGAACTCATATATGTGCACCGCGTGAATACCTGTTGGATCCCTGGATCTAGAGAGCCATGATGGTTGTAAGTCACTATGCAGTTTGTTAGGAACTAAACCTGAGTGTTCTGTAAGATAAACACGTACTTTAATGGCTGAACGATCTCTCCAGCCTTCTTATTTTATTCTTGGAGATTTATTTTTGCTTATTTTAAATTAAGTGTGTGTCTGTGTGTGCACACGCGCGTGTGCAAGCACACACATGCGCATGCTCTCACAGTGCCAAAGGAGGCTAGAACAGGATTCAGGATCTCCTGAGCCAAAGTTAAAGGCACAACATGGATAGTCGGAGCCTAACCCAACTCCTAGGCAAGAACAATTCATGCTGAGCCATTTCTCCAGTCTCTTATTTTGTGTGTGAGTACGTGCATGTAAGTGCATGGACCAAAGGAGACAGAGGCATCAGGTCCCCTGAGGGTGTAGCTACTGGTGATTGTGAGCTGCCCTATGTGGGTACTGAGAATAGAATTCAGGCCTTCTGCAAGAATACTGTGTCCTGTTAGCTCTTCACCACTGAGCCATCTCTCCAGCCCTGCACTGATAGAAAAGGCAGGTATGAACCATGCGGCAGCTAAGCTGAGATCTGAACACAGAGCTACAGGCTCACTCAACTCCGTACAGATTTTTGTGATCCCATTTGCTTTTCTTCCCAAGTGTCTTGCTCCAAAAGAAGCCAGGAACAGAAATAACCTTACCCATACCCAGATCCCACACCCAGGTCCACATCTCTCCGAGCCATCAGAGATGCCTCGAAAGGAAGAAACCTTCTTCATTAGTGTGAAGTGGCAGAGAGGCCAGGCTTTAAGTCTGTGTGGTAAATGTTTAATGGCTCCTCAAGCAGCAACCAGCTATTCCTGACTCTAATGCTGGGTGTAAATCACCCATCATGGCTGAGTCACGCTATCAGTGTGATTCCACTAAACACCGAGCTGGGAGTCGCTGTCTGAAGCTGGCCTGTATGTAGTATGATCTAAATATGATAGGCGTGTCTCAAGAGCACCAATCATAATAGATACAATGAGATGAATAGGAAGTGACGATTTTTTTTTTTTTTTGATTTTTTGAGACAGGGTTTCTCTGTGTAGCCCTGGCTGTCCTGGAACTCACTCTGTAGACCAGGCTGGCCTCGAACTCAGAAATCTGCCTGCCTCTGCCTCCCAAGTACTAGGATTAAAGGCGTACACCACCACTGCCCGGCAAGTGACAACTTTTGATTACTTATGGTCACTGCTTTTCAGAATTTTAATGGTGAACAACTGTGAACCATGCTGCACGTATGACAAAGTTTACCATCTTAAATATTTTTAATTGCTTAATTTAGTAATGTTAAGATTATTGCATGTTGGACCACTGGCCAGAACTCATAAGACTGAAATGTCTTTGCTGTCAATGGCTCTTATTTCTCCCTCCCTCATCCTGTGGTGACATCCACTTTACATTCTGTGAGATCACTACCTTAGACAATGTTCTGTTTCCCTCGGTGCAACATCTTCAAGGCTCCAGTCACAGGACTGCCTTCAGTTTCATGGCTGAGTAATACTGCTGCATGTCGTGTGTATGTAAATGCTACCTTTGCTTTGTGGCTGAACATCTGTCTGTTCATACCTTTTGGCCATAATGAATAATGCTGCCATAAACAAGTGTGAACAAGTATCTTTCTAAAATTCTGCCTCCAGTTCTTTTAGACAGACACCCATTTAGAATGGATGATACTCTATTACAAGATGATTGATTGCTGACCTACTGCACTGGCTGAAAAATATGCACCGCTATAGTTCTAGACCGTATGGCAGTCTTTAGGGATTGTTCGTTATCCTCACAGAACTGTCCTGCTTGGTCTGTGCCCACTCAGGAACATTCCTGAGAGCGCTGATGCCTCCCATTATGGGGGCAGGTGCAGGAGAAAGACTGCATCAATATAATAGAACTTCCCAAATCCATGTCATTATCTTGAAAAAAAAAAAAAAGACTTTATTCTATTAATGCAGTAACTCCTGTGGCCTAGCTGTGTACTGTGGTTTTTCAACATTTACATAGGTTAGGTGAGTATTTCCTATAGTTTTATGGTTGCCAAAGGACTGTCTGGATTTCTCTCTGTCTCTGTAGTGCATGCACCAGAGTGTGTGGGTACATGGGCCAGCACTTGCTGAGGTCAGAGCAAGATGATGGGGTGGGGTGCTCTTTTATTGCTCTCCAGCATATTGTTTTGTAACAAGGAAGCTGGGAAGTCAACAACCTCTTGAAATCCGTCCACCTCTCCCCTCCAATGCTGGGGTTACACGAAGCCATGCTCAGCCTTTTGCATGGCGCTGGGAATCCAAACTCAATTCTTCATGCTTACAGAGCAAGAGCTCTTACCTAGCCACCTCTCTGAGGTTTTCCTAATAAAAGAAATAAATGATGTTAATCCAAGAGAGTCTGACCAGTGACTAGATAAGACCTTCAGCCTGAGAGAGATCTACTTCTAATGCTGGAAGAGGTTGTAAAATGTCCTCCCTCTGAGAGGAGTAAAGAGCAGTAACTATGGAGACAGAGTATTGGAATGTCAGTTTGTAGCATGACACTGAGGATGTTGTTTAATATGGAGCTGTTCCACATCAGGAAAGTGACCCTATTTCTTCTCTACACATTTCTTCTATTGTCATGGCTGGGATGTTTGCAATCAGCCCTCCTGCTTCGAGAAGGTGCCCACCAGTCAGGGAGCACCTGGGCCACCAAAGAAAGTCCCCCTAGGTCATCAGATCCTCCTGACCCCTCCTAAGAACTTTGGACAGACAATTTCTGTTTCTGACTTTTTGAATGAAGTTCTTGCCTCTTATCTCTACATTTGGACTGGCTTATTTTGGAGCAAGCAGTCAGACCTGGATTCCGATGACACTTTATGTATTTTTAAATTAGCATAGGACAAGAGAAAACAGATGCTAGATAATACAGGTTTTTTTTTGTTTTATTTTGGTGTTTTGTTGTTGTTTGTTTGTTTTTTAAGCCAGCACAGAGGGCAATGTGTTGAAAAAAATTCTAGGATGCTAGGAGTGTGGTACCAGTAGGGGGCGCTCATTCCAGAAGGAATGGATTGACGCTGTCAATGAACACCCTCCCCCCCCCCAAAAGTCCTGATGAGCAATTAGTTAAAATTTCATTCTCTGCAGGGGGCACAGAGGACCGAAAATCCCTCGACAAAGCTGGAACTGTAGGCCTCAGCTTATTAGTGTGTGTTTCAACCTTTTTGGAGGGATGGAGCCATGCAGAGCCCACCCCTAACCGCGAGTGGTCGCAACAAGGCTGTTTATGCAGCTAGAGCTTAGGCCAACTTGAACACTGCAGCGTGGCGACTTGCCTGTGTGCAGATACCGTCTGGATGTGTGTGGCCCTTCTTTGAAAGGCAGAGAGGATAGCCTGGAACAGACTCTTTCTGCTCCTTCGTTCTCCATCAGTTCCCCACTTTAAAGACCTTGCTTGCAGCAGCTCTCTCAACCAGTTTCTTATTGGACATGGTGCTGGTGCCACACGCAACCCTTTGCCTGAGGCACTTCCCTGTTCAGCTGAGTCCCACTTTTCATGAGAAACCAGCGATGGCTAGTAAATTAATTTCTATCTGGTTAGCTGTATATAAGGCTTTCATGTGATTTTTACTAACAGTTCTTACATTCACTTGTGTAGTGCTTTTTATGGAAGTTTTATTGAGTCGATATGAACAATTAAGTCATTGGCCACTGGTGACTGACACCAGTCTCCAGCACCAATCTGCCCCCTTAAGGTCTGGAGCTAGGCTGGAAATTCCAACTGCTTAACCCCATGGTTAGTAACTAGCCTTGTTTGTGTATGCTGTTACAATGAATTTGTTAACACTTCTCATGTTAGGTGTGTTTATGGACACACTGTTCTGTCATTTCTCTTTTTTGTTTGTTTGTTTGTTTGTTTGTTTGTTTGAGACAACATCTCTGTATTATGTAACCCTGGCTATCCTGGAACTCATTAACTAGATCAGGCTGGCCTCTAACTCACAGAGATCCATCTCCCTCTGTCTCCTGAGTGTTGATTGAAGGTGTGAGCCCCACATCCAGCAGTTTCTTTTCTTTGTTGCAATCACATTGTTTGTTTTGTTTAGTATAGCATCTTGCTCTGTTGTCCAGATTGGCTTTGAACTCCTGCACTCTAGCACTGGGATTATGAGCAAACACAGCACAACCTGGCTGACACCTCCTTCCTTCTTCCCATGGTGTGTGTGTGTGTGTGTGTGTGTGTGTGTGTGTGTGTGTGTGTGTGTGTGTGTGTGTGTCAGGACACATGTGGCGGTCAGAGGACAGTCCTGAGTGTCCCTCCTCTCCTACCACCTTGTTTGAGGCAGGGGCTCTTGTCTGGCCACTGCACAGTCTAAGCTGGATGCTCCAAAAGCTTGCTGGGATTCTCCTGTCTCCAGAGGGGCTCTGGAGTGTAGACACATGTTACCACATCACATGGGGACTGAGGACCTGAACTCAGCCTTTCACACTTTTGTGCCAAGCACTTCACTCACACAGCCATTTCCCTAGCACTTAAAAAAACATTTTTTGTTACTTCAGCAAAAAAAATAATGATTTCTTCTGGAAATAGTTCTGTCAGTTTGTGTCTTTGAAGGAAATCTTGTCATTTAAACTGTGTGATTTATTGGGAAAATTTTTAATATTTTCTTGTCATTTAAATTTCAGGAGCATTTGTAATCCTGTGTCCTCTAATTTCCCCAATGCTGCTAAATTGTGTTTTCCTTTTCAGTGTGGCTATAGCTTTATCAGTCTTACTGATCTACTTAAAGAAGTAACTTTTAGTCTCTGTTTCTCATGACTTCTGTATTGGGCTTTGCTTGCAGGCTCCTGCCTTGAGTCAGGCAAGAGCCCTGACTTTCATGATAAGCTGTGAGATGAAATAACACCCTTTCTTCTCTATGTTGTTCTTATCTTGGTGTTTATCACATCAACAGAAAGCAAACTGGAACAGTCCCTATGATGAGTCCATCTGTACTGGCTAGTTTTGTGTCAACTTGACACAAGCTGGACTCATGTCAAAGGAGGGAACCATAATTGGGAAAATGCCTCCATAAGATCTGACTGTAGGACATTTTCTTAGTGAATGATGGGGCAGGGTCCAGCCTGTTTTAGGCGGTGCCACCCCTGGGCTGGAAGTCTTGGGTTCTATAAGAAAGCAATTATGTTAACCAAGGAAAACAATCCAGTAAGCAGCACCCTCCATGGCCTCTGCATCAGCTCCTGCACCAGAGCCCTGCTGTCCATGAGTTCCTGTCCTGATTTCCTTCAGTGATGGACAGGAATGTGGAAGTGTAAGCCAAACAAATCCTTTCCTCCCTAACTTGCTTTTTGGCCCTGGTGTTTTATAGCAGCAATAGAATCCCTAATTAAGACAAACTGGTACCAGGATAGTAAGATACTGCTGTGACAGACCTCACCATGTTGTTTTGGGGAAGATTGTAGAAGGTCTTTGAAACTTTGGGTTAGAAAAGCCATTGAGTGTTGAGAGCTCAGTGGGCTGTTCTTTAGGAGCTTAGAAGATAAAGATGTTGAGAACAGGGCTGGAGAGATGGCTCAGTGGTTAAGTGTCCCGCGCGCTATTTGGTCTCGCCAGCAAGAACCCACGTGGACACACGGATCCTTCTGCAGCAAAGCGTTTATTGCATCATGAAGAGGAAGACCCCGGGGCCCCAGAATGGCGCTGCTTATATAGCCCTGAGGCAGCGTGTCCTCCACTGATTGGCGCGCCCCGGGAGTGGGCGGTGATTAGTCATGTACACCCTTAATGCGCAAGCGCTTCGGGGTTTCCCCGCGCTATCCGTAAGTTTCCTTAGAGCGACAGCGGAAGTCAG
>JAPYYD010006374.1:0-11230 GCA_028551405.1 Uromys caudimaculatus
GAATTTTTAAAAGACTTTGAATTTTAAGAGATTGGATATTTAAGAGGGACTGAAATGTTAATATGTAAGAATTTGCAAAGACTGTGGAACTTTTAAAGTTATTTAGATCTTTGGTGTTGAATAAGAAAGTAAGGATTGAGGATTAATGATGATGTGTTTGTGTGTCAAGTTGACAAGGGGTGAATTTACTGGCTAGTTTTGTGTGTCAATTTGACACACGTGGGAGTTATCACAGGGAAAGGAGTTTCAGTTGAGAAAATTCCTCCATGAGATCCAGCTGTAAGGCATTTTCTCAATTAGTGATCAAGGGCAGAGGGTCCCTTGTGGGTGGTACCATCTGTGAGCTGGTAGGCTTGGGTTCCATAAGAAACCAAGCAAGCAAGCAAGCAAGCCAGTAAGCAGCATTCCTCCATGGTCTCTGCATCAGCTCTTGCTTCTTGACCTGCTTGAGTTCCAGTCCTGACTTCCTTTCATGATGAACAGCAGCATGGAAGTGTAAGCTCAATAAACCCTTTCCTCCCCAACTTGCATCTTGGTCATGATGTTTGTGCAGGAATAGAAACCCTGACTAAGACAATACCCAAACAGCACAGGGAGATAGCTAGCCTCCTAGGAGTGTTGACGAGCCTGTGAGCAGAGGTAAGACCAGCACTTCTGCTCAGAGGGACCCCTTTGGGAACCCTCAGGACAAAGGGACTGAGGAGCAGCCTGGGACAGGAGCCTTCTGGTTTCCATTTGTGGCCAGGGACCTGAGCCTGTGCCACAAGTCTCCATACCCAAATAGTGCTGGGAGAAAGCTAGCAACCCAGGAGTGTGGACAGACCTGTGAGCAGGAATATGAACAGTACCTCTGCGCCTGGCAGTGGTGGCACACGCCTTTAATCCCAGCACTTGGGAGGCAGAGGCAGGTGGATTTCTGTGTTTGAGGCCAGCCTTGTCTCCAGAGTGAGTTCCAGGACAACCAGGGCTACACAGAGAAACCCTGTCTCGAAAAACCAAAAAAAAAAAAAAAAAAAACCAGTACCTCTGCATAGAGGGACACACCCAGAACCCTCAGGACACAGGGACTGAAGAACACAGATTTCTGGTTTCCTTCTGTGACCAGGTAGCTGATCCCAAATAATGCCAGAAGAGAGTTGGTTTTCCAGGAGTGCTTATACACCTTTGAGCACAGAGAAGACCACCACTTCTGTTCAAATTCCTGGCTCAGGAGGGACCCTTGCAGAGCCATTATGACACAGTAACTAAAGAGTTAAAATAAAAATGCAGGCAAGACTAGCCCAGACACTCCCGCTTTCCCCCTCCCCTCCTCCCAGCCCAGACTAGCCCAAACACTCCCGCTTTCCCCCTCCCCTCCTCTCAGCCCAGACTAGCCCAGACACTCCCGCCTTCCCCCTCCCCTCACTCAGGGGCAGCTTGACCAAGGATATTCTGTTTTTCCTGCCATAAGATAAAAATAAACCACAAGGACATTTATGTAACTGAAACCCTGTATGCATGGAAATTTCCATTTGCTCTTTTCTATAAATATTTTTAATTTTAGCTGGTAGGGGTCGACTCCTCTGGTCTCTGTATAGACTATGAGTCGGCCCTAGTGCACTAGAATAAGCCCGAATAAACCTCTTGTATTTACATCAAGAACGGTCTTTCGTGAGTTCTTGGGGGGTCGCGCCATCCCGAGACTTGAGTGAGAGTCTCCCCAGCTCGGAGGTCTTTCAGAACCAAGGAACAGCTGGGGACAGGATCCTTCTTGTTTCTGTCTGCATCCCAGAGCTGACACTGTACCACAGCTCTCCAAACTCAAATTCCTCTCAGAGAGAGTTGGTCTCTGAAGAGTACTGACACAGAGGGTGCAGGAGGGAAAGGCCACAGTCAGAGAGAGCAAGACCAACTAAAACCAGAGATAAACCAGATGGTGAAAGGCAAGGGCAAGAACATAAGGAACAGAAACCAAGTTACATGGCATCATCAGAACCCAGTTCTCCCACCACAGCAAGACCCGGATACCCCAACACACCAGAAAAGCAGGACTCTGACTTAAAAATCACATCTTATGGTGATGATAGAAGACTTTAAGAAGGAAATATATAACTTCCTCAAAGAAATACAAGACAACACAGGTAAACAGCTAGAAGCCCTTAAAGAAGAAACACAAAAATCCCTTAAAGAATTACAGGAAAACAAAATCAAAGAGGTGAAGTAAATGAACAAAACCATCCAGGATCAAAAATGGAAATAGAAACCTTAAAGAAATCACAAAGGGAGAAAAGCTTCTAGATAGAAAACCTAGGAACGAGATCAGGAGTCATAGATGCAAGCGTCACCAACAGAATACAAGAGATAGAAGAGAGAATCTCAGGTGCAGAAGATACCATAGAAAACATTGACACAACAGTCAAAAAAATGGAAATTGCAAAAGATCCTAACCCAAAACATCCCGGAAATCCAGGACACAAAGAGAAGGACAAAACTAAGGATAATAGGTATAAAAGAGAGTGAAGATTCCCAACTTAAAGGGCCAGTAAATATCTTCAACAAAATTATAGAGGAAATCTTCTCTAACCTAAAGAAAGAGATGCATGTAAACCTTCAAGATATCTACAGAACTCCAAAAGATTGGACCAGAAAAGAAATTCCTCCCATCACATAATAGTCAAAATATCAAATGCACAAAACATAAAAAGAATATTAAAAGCAGTAAGGGAAAAAGTTCAAGTAACATATAAAGGCTGACCTATCAGAATTATACCAGACTTCTCATCAGAGACTATGAAAGCTAGAAGATCCTGGGCAGATCTCATAGAGACCCTAAGAGAACACAACTGCCAGCCCAGGCTGCTATACCCAGCAAAGCTCTCAATAACCATATATGTTGAAATCAAGATATTCCATGACAAAACCAAATTTACACAATATCTTTCCACAAACCCAGCCCTACAAAGGAAAATACATGGAAAACGCCAACAGAAGGAGGGAAACCACACCCTAGAAAAAGGTGAAAGTAATCTTCTTTCAACAAATCCAAAAGAAGATAGCCACACAAACATAAAAATAACATCGAAAATAATAGGAACCAAGAATCACTATTCCTTAATATCTCTTAACATCAATGAACTCCGTTCCCCAATAGTAGACATAGACTAAGAGACTGGATACATAAACAGGACCCAGCATTTTGCTTCATTCAGGAAATGCACCTCAGTGTTAAAGACAAACACTACCTCAGAATAAAGGGCTGGAAAACAATGTTCCAAGCAAGTGGTTCCAAGAAACAAGTGGGAGTAGCCATTCTAATATTGGATAAAATTGACTTTCAACCAAAAGTGATCAAAAGTGATAAGGAATGACACTTCATACTCATCAAAGGAAAAATCTATTAAGAAGAACTCTCAGTTCTGAACATCTATGCTCAAAATGCAATGGCTCCCACATTCATAAAAGAAACTTTACAAAAGCTCCAAGCACACATTGCACCTCACACAATAATATTGGGGGACTTCAACACCCCACTCTCATCAATGGGCTGATCTTGGAAACACAAACTAAACAGAGACACAGTGAAACTAGTGGAAGTTATGGACCAAATGGATTTAACTGATATCTAAAGAACATTTCATCCTAAATCAAAAGAATATACCTTCTTCTCAGCACCTCATGGTACCTTCTCCAAAACTGACTGTGTAATTGTTCACAAAAGAAATATCAACAGATATAAGAAGATTGTAATAATCCCATGCCACCTATCAGATCACTATGGATTAAGGCTGGTCTTCAAAGGCAACAAAAACAGAACGCCCAGGTACACATTGAAGCTGAACAATGCTCTAAATGATTACTTGGTCAAGGAAGAAATAAACAAAGAAATTAAAGACTTCCTAGAATTTAATGAAAATGAAAGTACAACATACCCAAACTTATGGGGCACAATGAAAGTGGTGTTGAGAGGAAAACTCATAGCTCTGAGTGCCTCCAAAAAGAAATTGGAGAGAGCATACACTAGCAGCTTAATAGCACACATGAAAGCTCTAGAAGAAAAAGAATGTAATAAACCCAAGAGGAGTAGAAGGCAGGACATAATCAAACTCAGGTCTGAAATCAATCTAGTAGAAACAAAAAGAACTATACAAAGAATCAACCAAACCAGGAGCTGATTCTTTGAGAAAATCAACAAGATAGATAAACCCTTAGGCAGACTAACCAGAGGACATAGAGACAGTGTGCAAATTAACAAAACAGAAATTAAAAGGGAGACATAACAACAGATTCTGAGGAAATTCAAAAAATCATCAGATCCTACTACAAAAGTCTATACTCAACAAAACTGGAAAATCTGGATGAAATGGACAATTTCCTAGACAGATACGAAATACGAAAGATAAGTTTGGATCAGATAAACTATCTAAACAGTCCTACAACCCATAAAGAAAATAGATGGAGTCATTAAACTCTCCCAACCACAGAGAAACCCTGTCTTGGAAAAACCAAAAAAAAAAAAAGTCTCCCAAACAACAAAAGCCCAGGACCAGATGGGTTTAGTGCAGAATTCTATCTGACCTTCAAAAAAGACCTAATACCAATACTCTTAAAACTATTCCACAAAATAGAAACAGAAGGAACACTATCCAATTTAGTCTATGAGGCCGCAGTTACACTGATACCAAAACCTCACAAAGACCTAACAAAGAAAGAAAACTTCAGACCAATTTCCCTATGCATATCTATTGAAAAATACTCAATAAATTTTTCACAAACCCAATCAAAGAACACATCAAAACAATCATTCACCACAATCAAGTGGGCTTCATCCTAGGGATGCAGGGATGGTTTAATACATGGAAATCCAACATTATAATCCACTAGATAAACAAACCCAAAGAAAAAAGCCACATGGTCATTTCATTAGATGCTGGAAAACATTTGACAAAATTAAACATCCCCTCATGATAAAAGTCTTGGAAAGATCAGGAATTCAATGCCCATACCTAAACATACTAAAAGCAATATACGGCAAAACAGTAGGCAACATCAAACTAAATGGAGAGAAAGTTGAAGCATTCCCAGTAAAATCAGGGGCTAAAAAAGGCTGTCTACTCTCTCCCTATCTATTTAATAATAGTACTTGAAGTTCTTGCTAGAGCAATTAGACAACAAAAGTAGTTCAAAGGGATACAAATTGGTAAGGAAGAAATCAAAATATCACTATTTGCAGTTGATATGATTGTATACTTAAGTGACCCGAAAAATTCCACCAGAGAACTGCTACAGCTGATAAACAGCTTCAGCAAAGTGGCCGGATACAAAATTAACTGAAGCAAATCAGTAGCCTTCCTATACTCGAAGGATAAACAGGTGAGAAAGAAATTAGTGAAATGACATCCTTCACAATAGTCAGAAACAATATAAAATATCTTGGTGTGACTCTAACCAAACAAGTGAAAGATCTGTATGACAAGAACTTCAAGTCTCTGAAGAAAGAAATCATAAAAGGCCTCAGAAGATGGAAAGATCTCCCATGGTCATGGATTTGCAGGAGTAATATAGTTACAATGGCCATCCTGCTGAGAGCAATCTACAGATTCAATGCAATCCCCATCAGAATTCCAACTCAATTCTTCATAGACTTAGAAAGAGTAATTCTCAAATTCATTTGGAATAACAAAAACCCAGGATAGCAAAATCTATTCTCAACAATAAAGGAACTTCTTGGGGAATCAGCATCCCTGACCTCAAGCTGAACTACAGAGCAGTAGTGATAATAACTGCATGGTATTGATACAGTGAGAGGCAGGTAGATCAATGGAATAGAATTGAAGACCCAGAAATGAACCCACACACTATGGTCACTTCATCTTTGACAAAGGAGCTTAAACCATCCAGTGGAAAAATGACAGCATTTTCAAAAATGGTGCTAGCTTAACTTGAAAATATCATCCCAAGTGAGGTAACTCAGTCACAAAACAACAAACACGGTAAGTAAACCTGATAAGCAGATATTAGCCCAAAAGTTCAGAACACCCATGATTCAATTCATAGCAACTGTTGGACTGAGCATGGGGTCCCAGATGGAGGAGTTGGAGAAGGGACTGAAGGAGTTTAGGGAGTTTGCAGCCCCATGGGGAGGGAGCAACAGTGTCAACTGGTCAGGCCCCCCAGTGCTCCCAGAGACCGCACCACCAAATAAAGAATGCACATGGAGGGAACCATGGTGCTGGCCTTGTTGGCCATCAGTGGGAGGAGAGACCCTTGGGTCTGAGAGTGTTAGATGCCCCAGTATAGGGGAATGCCAGGGAGGGAAGACAGGAGAGGGTGGCTGGTGGGAGAATACCTCATAGAGGCAGGGGGAGGGGAGAGGGAATAGGGAGTTTCCAAAGGGGATACCTGGAAAGGGGAAAACATTTGAAATGTAAATAATTATCAAAAAAAAAACTGGTGTGTCATTAGGTGGCCTCTGGGATTGATTATTTATGGGGTATTGTGTCCAAATTCTATTGGAAAAAGTGAATAAATTTAGGACTGTTCACGTCAGGTGCAAGCTGAAGAATCTAGAGATTTTCTAAAAGACATCCATAGAAGGAGTGGAACAGCATGGATAACAACATTTTTGTGAATGAAAGAGGTCATGAGAGACTCCAGTGGAACTGGAGGAAGACACAGCTTTTCAGTCAGTTTTCACCTCATTCAATGGAGGTTAGGGACTTAGCCTAGCTAATCCCAAAGAGAAACTGGACATGTGGCACCAGGGATTTTGTGCACAAGAATGAAAAATCAAATTCTAGGTGAGCAGTCTCATCCACATGAAAGGGTCAGGGCAACACAAGGAGTCACAAAATCCAGGAGGGCCTAGGGAAGCTGTGGGATGTCAGGCAACTCTGAAAGGAAGGCAGGAGAAGAGGGCAAGAGGGTGTGCAATAGCCTTATTGTGCCTAAGGACACTGCAGCATTGCAGCTCCAAAGTGAGGGTTGACAGGGTCAGGTAAAGAGGGTCAGCCATGTGGTCTAGGTCCATGTTTGGAACTGGGACACGGTGAAGAGGAAGGGAAGAGCGATTAGGGATAGTTGTGGATTTAAGGGTCACTGAAAGAGTGAAACCTATCTGTGAGAAGTTGTACTAACCAGAATTCTTATGGCCAGGCCTTCGGGCCCACTTGTCCAGCAGGGAAGCTCCCCTTGAATTGGAAGCTTGTACACAGCAAAAAGAAGGAAAGAGGGGTTGGGTGACAATGTTTAGAAGGGGGGTAAGTGAGGTAAGTTTTATTGAC
The DNA here is from genome assembly GCA_028551405.1 of Uromys caudimaculatus. Classification (NCBI taxonomy): domain Eukaryota; kingdom Metazoa; phylum Chordata; class Mammalia; order Rodentia; family Muridae; genus Uromys; species Uromys caudimaculatus. The sequence goes on from JAPYYD010006374.1 coordinate 7,260, forward strand.
TTCTATTTTACTAGGAGTTATATTAGTTTATTTGACAATCTGACCATGATTTGGCCTGGATAAGTGTTACCTACTGAGAAAACTATCAAGTTATTTTAGATTGTCCAATGTGCTGAAGCAGTTTTTTTAAAGTGTGTCCTTGTACACCTGTGGATTTTCTCAGTATCTGCTGTTATCTCACCTTTAATTTCTGATTAGGTGAATTTGTATATTCTCTTGCTGCACTTATGCTACTTTGGAATCAGATAAATTCATCTGGTTGGTTTTCTCAAAGAACAAACTCTTACTTTATTAACTCTTTGTATGGAAATTTAAAATTCCTCATTTTCAGAATTCCTTCAGTATTTGTTTTCTTTTTCGATTCTGTTTCCATTTTCAGGCCTTACACAATTTTTTTTTCAATCCCTTCCACTATTTGGTTTGTTTTCCTGAATTCCTTTTACTTCTTTCCTTCCTCACACTGTTTATAGATGCTCTCATGGATTTGCTTAATGGATTCCTTCACTTTCTCCTTAATGACATCCCTCTCCTTTATATAGATTGTTTGAAGGTCTTTCCTTGTGCTTCAGCCATGTTGGAATGTTCAGGTACTGCTGTGTTAGGATAGCTGGCCTCCACTGTAGACATATTGCCCAAACTTTTACTGAATGTGGTGTTTACGATAGCACCTAAGATTCTGGGATTCCAATGGTTAAAGATTTAGATCCTAATTTCTACATTTGTCTGTGTTGCGTAGCAGTTCTCATCCTTGTTTTCTGTTTCCTCTCTGGATTTTTGAAGAGTATAATTGCTGTATGTTGTCTTAGTTAGGGTTTTATGGCTATGAAGAGACATCATGGCCAAAGCAACTTTTTAAAGTAGAGGAGCAAAAAGAGCGGTGTGGATCTGCCCTTAGCCTTCTATTCCCATGTAAAGAGTGGCATTTGTGGTGGTGGTGGTGGTGGGTGCAAGCTGGCTTGAAGGGATAGAACAGAGTTGGGGGATGGAAGTTAAAAGGGGAAGATTTGTGGGAAGCACAGGATAAGGAACAGATGGGCAGTGATCGCTCCCCCAGGTGGGGTGACGGATGTGCATTTGAGAGAGTGGAATTGGGTCTGTGGGAAATGATAAGAGAAGATGTGTAAGCAGTCCACCTGGTGTGCTGGCAGGCATGGCCTGGAGCCATGGTTCTCAACCAGTGATTTCCCATCCCTTTGGCGGTCTAATGACCCACCCTTGGGGGGGGGGTAAATATCAGATATCTTGTATATCAGCTGTTTACAGTACGATTCATAATGATAGCAACATTACAGTTATGAAGTAGCCACAAAGAATTTTAATGGTTTTGGTTAACCACAACATGAAGAACTGTTTAAAGAGATCCTAGCATTAGGAAGTTTGAGAACTACTTGCCTTGGGTGTATGAATTATTAATGAATCAATCCCTTTGAATGTTTTCAAAACAGATAAAATATTTTTGCACACCTTGACTCACAAATACTCCTCTCCCAGAAGGAGCAGACTCCTTCCACTTTGGCCTACTCTTTATAGTCATCATAAGAGCATGATGGTAGAAGATAGGTGTAGGTCCAGCTGTCCAGCTCCTGAGATCACTTTAGGCATTTGAGTGAGGGCTCCAAGAAAGGCAAATGTACAGATTTCAGGGAGTGGAATACGTCATCTACCAAGTGGGGATGTGACTCCAACATAGACCTCCACTCCAAGGTCATAAAGATCTCAGAAGCATGGCATGCAATGAAATACAAGGCCCGAGTCTTCAACTGCTCTGTGCTGTGGAGGTCAGCCAGGATGAGAGTGTGTACAGCATTCTTCACGGAGAGGTTCCTGCAGAGGGCATCCTCACACATGACCCTCAAGCCCTCCAGGCCATACTTGTCAGCAGCTGCAAGCACACCAGTGGCCATGGAGTGGCTATGGAGGTGTGGTGCCCTCCCTGTATAAATGAAGCCCATCATCTCCTTGAAGACTTGGGGATCCAGGTCATGGATCTCAACGCGGTTTGTTAGCCTCTCTTGCATTTCATGTTCAAACATGGCTCTGAAAACCGGAGAGCGAGCTGCTAGGATGGCCTTGTGAGCCTTGAATTCATGGCCAGCTACCACCAGGGAGCAGTCTGTGAAGAGGGAATTGTCCCATAGCTCCCCAAGGTCATCTGGCAACTTGTGCCTTGAATCCTTTTTTGCAAGTGTCATGTTCTGTCCTGGCTTGCTAAACCAGCCTCCTACTATGCTCACCTTGCAGCAAAGTGTGAGCTGGTCTTCAGGGAGAAGACAATGCTGATGGCTGAGGAGGAAATCTCGAAGGATGTACTTTTTGAATCCCCTGTGTTGGTATTGTAGAAAGCTTACAACGTTGGGGCTCTTCATACTTTGATGTTTCTCTCCTTGGAAATTTATGATCCAGAACTCAAACTTTGCCCAAACTGGCTTCTCTGGATGGCTGAGCAACACCAGGTAAACTGACAGGTGATCTTTGCTTTCTTCATCAACCCCATATGGGTATACTCTCAAACACCATGCCACTTCCTCATTGGCCTCTAATGAGAACACTGGGCTTGTAATCTTTTTCCTAATTCCCCCCATGCAAAATGAAACATTGCTAATGGTCCACTCATAGCAGAATTTCTGAACACTGATCTGTGTGTATTCATGACTCTTGGCTTCCAAGTCCCCTGACATTTCTGCTGGAGGTAGTTTGAAGGTGGAAGATGAACTGAAAAGAAGAACAAGAAGTTATTTATACTTCATCCTGTTGGATACAACTGTAGATACACTTCAGATTTTAGTTTCAACTTCTCCTACATTCTTTCTCTCTCTGTCCGCCTGACTCTGTCTCTCTGTCCGCCTGACTCTGTCTCTCTGTCTCTCTGTGTGTCTCTCTTTGTCTCTCTGTCTCTTCCTCCTTCTGTCTTCCCTGTCTCTCTTTGTCTCTGTCTCTGTCTCTCTCTCTTTCTCTCTCTGTCTCTGTGTATATTAATTGAATCATAGGTTAGTGGTTACTAACCTAAGGTTAGTTTTGGCTATCCTATCCAACTCTGGAAATGTTTGGAAGATTTTATACATTATCTCGAGTATGTTGTATTAGTCTGGGTCCTGTAGAAAACCTAAAGAGTGAATTCTTCTATATAAATACAAAGAGAATGTATAAGAATAACATACAGGCTGAGGTTCAGATAATATAACAATGGCTAAACTCAGTACTTATTACTTAGTACAAGCGGTTTGAAGTCTCAGGTGTTCCTCAGTATATACTAGAATTCTGAAGAAGTAGGTTCTAATGCCAGTAAAGAAATGGGATTGCTAGTAAGATGAGAGCAAGCAGGCAAAGACACTTCCTTCTTCTATGTGCTTATATAGGCCCTCAGCAGAAGGTGTGGCCTAGTTAAAGGTGTGTGTTCTAGTATCAATTTCTCGATTGAAGGTATGTGTTTTCCTGCCTCAAGACACAGATTAAAGGTGCCTGTTTTACTACCACAACAGTCTGTATTTGAACTGGATCTATCTACTTCATCTTCAGCAAAAGTTTTTAAAAGGCATGCCCTCCAGTTTTGTATGTTACTTAAGTCCACATGGAATACAGACAAAAAGAATAGCCATCAACAGTGTACTTGGCTCTCTGGTTGGTGGCTTAGTCTCTGGGAGCTCCCCAAGGTCAAGATTAGGTGATGCTGTTGCTGATCTTCCTATGGAGTTGCCATCCCCTTTAGTTACTTCATACCTCCTCCTAACTCTTCCAAGGGTTTCTTTACCTCAGTCCAATGCTTGCCTGTATCTACGTCTTTCTCAGTTAGTTGCTGGTAGAGCCTCTCAGAGCACAGCCTTACTAGGCTCCTGTCTGCTAGCACAACATAGCATAAGTAGTGTGTGTATATATATATATATATATAATTTGCCTAAACAGCTTTACACGCACATTTTCACTGCAAATAGTCATTGGTCTGGTTCAAGGATTCTGGTTTCTGAAACACTATA
>JAPYYD010006375.1:0-11230 GCA_028551405.1 Uromys caudimaculatus
GTTCCAAATGAATTTGAGAATTGCTCTTTCTAAGTCTATGAAGAATTGAGTTGGAATTTTTATGGGGATTGTATTGAATTTGTAGATTGCTTTGGCAGAATGGCCATTTTTTACTATATTATTCCTCCCAATCCATGAGCATGGGAGATCTTTCCACCTTCTGAAGTCTTCTTCGATTTCTTTCTTCAGAGACTTGAAGTTCTTGTTGGAAAGTTCTTTCATTTGCTTGGTTAGAGTCACACCAAGATACTTTATATTGTTTGTGACAATTGTGAAGGGTGTCAATTCCCTAATTTCTTTCGCAGCCCGGCTATCCTTCAAGTATAGGAAGGCTACTGATTTGTTTGAGTTAATTTTATATCCGGCCACTTTGCTGAAGTTGTTTATCATCTGCAGCAGTTCTCTGGTGGATGTTTTCAGGTCACTTAAGTATTCGATCATATCATTTGCAAATAGTGATATTGTGATTTGTTCCTACCAATTTGTATCCCTTTGACCTCCTTTTGTTGTCTAATTGCTCTAGCTAGAACTTCAATTACTATATTGAATAGATAGGGAGAGAGAGGGCAGCCTTGTCTAGTACCTGATTTTAGTGGGATTGCTTCGAGTTTCTCTCCATTTGGTTTGATGTTGGCTACTGGTTTGCTGTATATTACTTTTAGTAAGTTTAGGTATGGGCCTTGAATTCCTGATCTTTCCAAGTCTTTTATCAGGAAGGAATGTTGAATTTTGTCAAATGCTTTTTCAGCATCTAATGAAATGACCATGTGATATTTTTGAGTTTGTTTATGTAGTGGATTACATTGATGGCTTTCCGGTTACTGAACCATCCCTGAATCCCTAGGATGAAGCCTACTTGATCATGATGAATGATCATTTTGAAGTGTTCTTGAATTCAGTTTCCCAGAATTATATTGAGTATTTTTGCAACGATATTCATAAGGGAAATTGATCTGAAGTTTTCTTTCTTTGTTGGGTCTTTGTGAGGTTTTGGTATTAGTGTAATTGTGGCTTCATAGAAGGAATTGGGTAGTGTTCCTTCTGTTTCTATTTTGTGGAATAGATTGAAGAGTATTGGTGTTAGGTCTTCTTTGAAGGTCTGATAGATTTCTGCAGTGAACCCATCTGGTCCTGGGCTTTCTTTGGTCGGGAGACTTTTAATGACTGCTTCTATTTCTTTATGCATTTTGGGACGGTTTAGATGGTTTATCTGATCCTGACTCAACTTTGGTAGTTGATACTTGTCTAGAAAATTGTCCATTTCATCTAGATTTTGAGGTTTTGATTAGTATAGGCTTTTGTAGTAGGATATGAGGATTTTGTGAATTTCCTCAGAATCTGTTGTGTCTCCCTTTTCATTTCTAAATTTATTAATTTGGATTCTGTCTCTTTGCCCTCTGATTTGTCTGGTTATTGGTTTATCTATCTTGTTGATTTTCTAAAAGAACTAACTCCTGGTTTTGTAGATTCTTGGTATAGTTTTTTGTTCCAGCCCTGAGTTTGGTTATTTCCTGCCTTTTACTCCTCTTTGGTGCATTAGCTTCTTTTTGTTTTAGAGCATTCAGGTGTGCTGTTAAGTTGCTAGTGTATGCTCTCTCCAGTTTCTCTTTGGAGTCCCTCAAAGCTATGAGTTTTCCTCTTAACACTGCTTTCATTGTGTCCCATAAGTTTGGGTATGTTGTAATTTCATTATCATTAAATTCTAGGAAGTCTTTAATTTCTTTCTTTATTTCTTCTTTGACCAAGTTATCATAGAGTAGAGCATTCTTCAGCTTCCATGTGTATGTGGGCTTTCTGTTGTTATTGTTGCCATTGAAAACCAGCCTTAAACCATAGTGATCTGATAGGAGGCATGGGCTTATTTCAATCTTCTTGTATCTGTTGAGGTTTGTTTTGTGACTGGTTATGTGGTCAGCTTTGGAGAAGGCTCCATGAGTTGCTGAGAAGAAGGTATATTCCTTTGATTTAGGATTAAATGCTCTATAGATACCTGTTAAGTCCATTTGGTTCATAACATCTGTTATTTTCACTGTGTCTCTGTTTAGTTTACATTTCCAAGGTCTGTCCATTGATGATAATAGAGTGTTGAAGTCGCCTTCTATTATTGTGTGAGGCACAATGTATGCTTTGAGCTTTAGTAAAGTTTCATTTATGAATGTGGGTGCCCTTGCATTTGGAGCATAGATGTTCAGAATTGAGAGTTCTTCTTGGTAGATTTTTCCTTTGATGAGTATGAAGTGTCCTTCCTTATCTTTTTTGATGATTTTTGGGTCAAAGTCAATTTTATCCGATATTAGAATGGTTACTCCAGTCTGTTTCCTGGGACCATTTGCCTGGAAAATTGTTTTCCAGCCCTTTACTCTGAGGTAGTGATGGTCTCTATCATGAACATGTGTTTCTTGAATGCAGCACAATGCTGGGTCCTCTTTATGAATCCAGTCTGTCAGTCTATGTCTGGGGAATTGAGTCATGGATGTTAGCAGATATTAAGGAATAGTGATTGTTGGTTCTTGTTATTTTTGATTTTATTTTTACTTTTATGTGGCTATCTTCTTTTGAGTTTGTTGAAAGATTGCTTTCTTGCTTTTTCTAAGGTGTAGTTTCCTTCTTTGAGCTACATTTACCATCCACTATCCTTTGTAGGGCTGGGTTTGTGGAAACACATTGGGTAAATTTGGTTTTGTCATGGAATATTTTGGTTTCACCATCTATGGTAATTGAGAGTTTTGCTGGGTATAGCAGCCTGGGTTGGCAGTTGTGTTCTCTTAGGGTCTGTATGAGTTCTGCCCAGGATCTTCTAGCTTTCATAGTCTCTGGTGAGAAGTCAGGTGTAATTCTGATAGGTCTGTCTTTACATGTTACTTGACTTTTTTCACTTTCTGCTTTTAATATTCTTTCTTTGTTTTGTGTATTTGGTGTTTTCACAATCATGTGATGGGACGAATTTTTTTTCTGGTCCAATCTGTTTGGAGTTCTGTAAACTATTTGTATATTTATGTTCATTTCTTTCTTTACATTAGGGAAGTTTTCTTCTATAATTTTGTTGAAGATACTTAATCGTCCTTTAAGTTGGGAATCTTCACTCTCTTCGATACCTATTATCCTTAGGTTCTTTCTTCTCATTGTGTCCTGGATTTCATGGATGTTTTGGGTTAGGAGCTTTTTGCCTTTTGTATGTTCTTTTACTTTTGTGTCAATGTTGTCTATGATATCTTCTGCTCCTGAGATTCTATTTTCTATCTCTTGTATTCTGTTTGTTATGCTTGCATCTGTGTCTCCTGATCGCTTTCCTAGGTTTTTCTAACTCCAGGGTTGTCCCTTTTCGTGTCCCTTTATTTTTTCTATTTCTATTTTTAGCTTATGGATAGTTTTGTTCTTTTCTTTTGTCTGTTTGATTGTGTTTTCCTGTAATTCATTAATGGATTTCTGTGTTTCCTCTTTAAGGGCTTCTAGTTCTTTATCTCTTTTCTCTTGTATTTCTTTAAGAGTGTTGATTTCTTTCTTAAATTTTTCTATCATCATCATGAGAACTGATTTAAACCTGAGTCTTGCTTTTCTGGTGTGTTGGGATATCCAGGGCTTGCTGTGGTGGGAGAGCTGGGTTCTGATATTGCCAAGTTGCCTTGGTTTCTGTTCCTTATGTTCTTGCCCTTGCTTTTTGCCATCTTGTTAACTCTGATGTTAGCTGATCTTACTCTGTCTGGCTGTGGCTTGTCCCTCCTGCAGGCCTCTGAATCAATACTCCTTGAAGAACAGCTCTCTCGGAGAAGTGTTTGGGTTTGGAGTGCTGTGACACAGGGTCAGCTCTGGGGTGCAGACAGAAACCAGAAGGATCTTGTCCCCAGGTGTCCCTTGGTTCCTGTGTCCTGATGTCTCTACAAGGGTCCCTCTCGGTCCAGTGAGTTTGAATAGAAGTGGTGGGTTTTCCTATGCTCAAAGGTGTGTCGGCACTCCTGGGATACCAGCTCTCTCCTGGAGCTCTGTGGCCCATGCTGAGGTCCCCAGGTCCCAGTGAGCATTGGTGCTCATTTTAACCCCACTCACAGTTTTTCCACGCTCCTGGTGGGGTAGCTTTCTCCCAGCACTAATTGTCTGTGAAGCCCTGTGGCCCAAGCTGAGGTCCCCAGCAACAGATGGAAACTTGAAGTTTCCTGCCCCTCAGTCTCTGTGTCCCGCTGGTTCCAGGCGGATCACTGTGAGCAGTGGTGCTCATCTTAACTCCACTCATGACTTTTCACGCTTCTTGGAGGGTCAGGAATTGGCTATGGAGCCCTGGTGGCCGGGGCAGAAGTCTCTTGCCACAGAAGGAAACTGGAAAGTTCTTATGCCCGACTACCTCAGTCCCTGTGTCTCACAGTTCCAGGCAGGTCCCGGTAAGCAGTGGTGCTCGTTTTAACCCCACTCACGGCTTTTCCATGCTCCTGGAAGGGTAGCTTTCTCCTGGCACTAATTGGCTATGGAGTCCTGTGGCCCAAGCTGAGGTCCACAGCCACAGATCACCTTAACAAAATTTGATTGCTCTGGTGGCAAAGTCTTACAAATCTGCCATGATACCAGGAGACTCTAGTAGCTACATGTTACCTACATGTTATCCCTGTTCTAAAAGGACCCCCTCTCTATTCTCCTCCCCTCCCTCTAAGACTCAGAAGTCCCTCCTCCTCACCCAGTGATTACCTACTTTATTCATTAGGGGATTGGTTCACAAGAAGTCACATGAGTATGTAACTAGTCCCTTGCCAGAATCCCCTCCCATGAGGACAGAATTAGCAGAATATGACAGCCCCAGGGCGATCCACAACATGTTTCCTTGTTATATATTGGAGAATCTTTTGAGTGTATGCCCAGGAGTGGTATAGTTGGGTCCTGAGGTAATGCTATGTCCAATTTTCTGAGGAACCACCAAACTGATTTCTAAAGTAATTGTACCAGCTTGCAATTACAACAACAATGGAGGAGTGTTCCTCTTTCTCCACATCCTCGCCAGCATCTGTTGTCACCTGAGTTTTTGATCTTAGTCATTCTGACTGGTATGAGATTGAATCTCCAGGTTGTTTGTATTTGATTTCCCAGATGAGTAAACATATTGAACATTTCTTTAGATGCTTCACAGCCATTTGAGAGGAATATCGATTGTTGTTCTTTCAAGGTCTTTAAAGAACTGTATTGGACTTTTGATGTGTGTTACATTGACTGTGAAGATTGCTTCTGTTAGGATGATCATTTCTGTTATGTTAACCATACCAATCCAGGAGCATGGCACATATTTCCATTTTTTTGATATCTTCTTAATTTTTTTTTTTGTTCAGTGACTAGAAGCTTTTGTCGTACAAGCCTTTCACTTGCTTGGCTAGAGTTAAAAGAATGTTCTAATTTTCAAATTGAGGGGTTTATTCGACTATAAGATAACTTGTCTTCATGATGACTGAGGGAACATTCAAATTTTATAATTTATGTTTCTGTAGCATTTCCAGGAGAAGTACACAGATTTTAGGAACTAACACCAGTAATTTGCTTCAGATTTTGTGTCTTTAAACTTAAGGACTAACTAACAGAGGACATGGATTATTAACTTTCAAAGGGGTGATGAGAAAAATGCATAATCCATAAATTCAAGAATTACAGCTCTCTGTACTGTTCCTCAGGGTCTGCAAAACTACTTTATTTTGATGTTTTTCTTTCACTGACTCATGGCAGCAAATATTTATCAATATTATTGGTGACGTTAACATAAAGACTCTAGAGGACATAAAGACATTGTACTCACAGAGAAGCACTGAGAGAGCCAGAAATTTTAGTCACACAGGGGTGCCTCCTCCAGGAAGGAGATAAAATCAAACCTGTGCAATCCATCCAGAAACCTGAGAGAGAGTGGATGTATTTAACAATCTCTTGATCATTTTGCTATCTGTAAGCACAGAATTTAACTTAGTTACCTAGAATGATTATCATTAGACTATTAGCTATCCTTAGGGGTGGTTTCACAAATATTTATGGCCTCCTGGTCTATATGCTATTGAACAGAGAGCACACTAGTCTCTGAACTTCAGCAAAAGAACCCTCCCTCATGGGTGAAGAATTTCACAAAATAGGCTCTATATAGCCAAACCTTAAGCTTTATTGGATAATGGGCTTTGGAATAATTATGCCAATGATTGTTGCCTGGAGACCCTTCCCAACTTTTATTGTGTCGAGGTATACCTATAATAAACTGCCTGAGCTTAGACTCCCCATAGTCTGATCCAGGGTGGCAAAGTCAATCTGAACCATGTTCACATTCTCATCTCTTCCCATGCTATTTCCTGCTAGGCTGCCTGCAGGGATACCCTCAAGAATAAAATATATCCCAGTAGAAACTGCTCTGTGCACTTAGAGATTGATAATGGAAAAATTCATTACTCAAAATACATACACACATACACAGAGAAAAAAAGAGAGAAAAATGAGAGAGACAGAGAGAGACAGAGAGAGGGGGGTGCTAAAACCCACACATTTTACCTATGTATTTCACTACACCTTAGAATTATGAATTTCACATGTTTATCCTTCTATTTTTCAGATCTGGATTCTGATTTATTTTGAAAAATTTAAAAGGACATGAGACCTAAAATATGGGCACTTGTGCATATGGGATATTTACACAGAAAATATTTTCTTAGAGTTTTTTATTTGTTAATTTTTTCTTTTTTTCTTGAAAATACATTTCTTCCTGCAAATCATTCTGATTACTGATTTCCCTTCCCCAGTATCTCCCCAATCTTCTCCCAGCTTGATTCTGTTTCTTTATCTAATTAGAAAACAAACAGAACCTAAATATAATGAAAAAGAAAAACAAAGTGAAATGAAGGAAATGCAACAAATGGGAATAGGACAAAACAAACTAACAAAAGATAAGTCTCCAAAAACAAAGCACAAGAAACACATGTGAGTGCAAAGATGCATGATCACAAATGCTCTATAGAACAAAGCTGAGCAGCAGGTGTGCAAGGGACTATGAGAGCTGATGCTCTATCAGTATAGGTCCATGTTCTAAAAGGCTAGTGACTGTAGGGATGACTACTGAGACAGTGAAGGATGTAAATATGGTATTAAACACTTAGCTCTCATCTCAGAACCTACCTCAGTGAACAAATACCTATGTTGTGTTTGTAAATGAATTTCAGGAAAAGTGATTTAATAATATTTTCACCAACCTACAGGAATTATATTTACATGACTTTGCATTTGGACACAAATATTTCTCAATCATATGAGACTGGAACTTCTGTTAGAAAACAAAGCCAGATTTAACAACACACCTGAGATCACGTATCACTTAAGACCGTGAAGGAGTGTTTGTTAGCCCAGATGATGGTGATTTAGAGTTTAAAGATCAAATTCATATTATACTTTATACCCAAAAATTCTTTTTTTAAAAAAAAAATCTGTGCTCTCAGGATCCAGTGATATTTTTATTATGCATCACCATATGTTTCCCTTTTTATTATTTTATTGAATAAGAAACATGTCAGTGGAGGTGGTCACCGGTGAAGAGAATGAGAAGGTGTGGTGTGCTGTAGGTTTCTCCTAAATCAGCATCACTTTATTCCTCTATGTCCTTTTAGAAAGATGACAACGGCACTTTAATATTGTGAGGAGGAGGCAATAAATGGACATAAAAAATACCTGCTTCTGAGCAAGACTAAAGGTTAGTCTTTGCTGTCACCTCGGTTCCAGAGCAGCTTCCTGATCCTCCAGGGTTTCTGACACACTCAGGATGTGGTTAAAACACTGTGTCTTGCACAGTAATAGACTGCAGAGTCCTCAGATGTCAGGCTTCTGAGCTCCATGTACGCTGTGCTGGAGGATTTGTCTGCAGTCAGTGTGGCCTTGCCCTTGAACTTCTCATTGTAGTTAGTATAACCACCTGAATGATCAATCCATCCAATCCACTCAAGGCCCTCTCCAGGTTTCTGCTTAACCCAGTGCATCCAGTAGCTAGAGAAGTCAGATCCAGAAGCCTTGCAGGACAGCTTCACTGAAGCCCCAGGCCTCACCAGCTCAGCCCCAGACTGCTGCAGCTGGACCTGGGAGTGGACACCTGTGGAGTGAAATGCAGAGTGAATGTCAGTGTCATCTCAGGCCCGGTCTCCTCTTCATATTTGGAAATGGTAAGCGCCTTACCTGCAGTGACTGACAGTACGAAGAGAAAGATTCCGCTCCATTCCATGGTTAGAGTCTGTGTTTACAGACTGTGGAGAGGACACTGATCATAGGTTGTTTTCAGGGTGTGACCATCCCTGTTTTTACTGCCATAGACTGAGGTCATTTGCATAATCATGGGCAGGGTACTTCTTACATAGGAGCCTAGTCCACCTGGAGATGAACTGGAGCGGAAGGGCTGAAAAGGCACATGGGTCAGGCAGCAGGATGCTCAGGTCCAAGTCCTAATCCTCTCTGAGAAAATGTATCCCACATACTTTGCCTGAGCCCTGGGCAGATGCTGTGGATGTAACTTCAGGAAATAAGCTCTCAAAAGATTTTGGTTCTTAGTTTGTTGCTCCACTTTGGGACACATAGATTTACAGATAGTGAATTATGATGATGATGATGATGATGATGATGATGATGATGATGATGGTAATGTTGATGTTTATGGAAAATTTCAAAAACATCTAATTTTAGACAGGTCTTTCATATATATCCAATTAATATTTGCCTTATAGCAGGCTATATAATTCAAAGCTCACTAAATTATCAAAAGAAAATGAACTTCAATAGTATTTACTTAACAATGATTATTGCAGTTCTATCATGAATATCTAAAAACAAAATTTTAGAAATGAGCTATATATATCAACAGTCGTTTTGACCAGAAATAAGTAAGAAATTTCTATTGCTTATGAAAACATGGATGTAATTAGAGATAATTGTATTAATAAGACAATCTCAAAATCACAGTCATTAACTGAGTCTTTCAATAGTAGTTCTTCATGTATGAAATAGTTGATGGTGTATTTGTGAAATTGTCTAGTAGAATAATGGAAAAATAGGAGGAACAAGAGCAAGAGGGTGGAGGATTCAGGAGAAATATTCACAGTGTACAATATATACTTGTGTGATATTTCTGTAAACATGTAAATTGTTACTTTTGTATTTTATAAATTTCCTTATTTTTTGACATTTTCAATCATGCATGAAATTTGCTATGATCTCCTACCACTCTCAGGACTCTCACCTCTATCTGCCCCCACTAGGTCCCTGTGGTTCCCTTTGGATCTTCCAATATTTCCCTTTCCTAACATCCTACCTGTTCTGCTTCATTAACTAATAATACAGTGAGTTTAATTAGAGCTGCCTATATACACATATATAGGGTCATCACTAGTAAAAGAAGGAATCTCCAGAAATTATCCCCCTGTAAAAAGTGAATATATTTTGGCTATCAGTCAACAAATGTCAAAAGACCTTCAGCTTGATGTGTGCCCTCAGAGTTCCTCCCCATCCATATTGTAATTTTTTTTTAATTTTTATACTACTTTTCTTGGTGATAACAGGGTACACAATCACCAAGGTGTATATATTAACCTCAGAGGACTGCTTGCATAATTTAATTCTAAGGTATTTACCTGATATTGCTAACCTCGCTGGAAGACATGTTCACTTGCTTGGTCCTTTCTAGGTCTCTCCTGTGGTAATTTTCACTGGTTTGATTTGTATGTACCCTGTGCTGCTGAATATAGCTGAGAGTTTATGTGTACATTAATAACAATTAAATACCTAGTGATAAAATTTCCCATTCTTTAACCCCATTATCTATATCTGACATCCTTTCTTTTCCCTATTTTATGATGGTCCTTGATTTTTGGGTGAGAGGTTGGTATCCTGGAATCATCTGTGGCTGAATACTCAGTCAATCATTCTCAGCCCTCTGACCACTCACGAATGTCTGCATCAGTTTTTACACACTGCACATATGAGCCTCTGTGATCAAAGCTCAGAGAGTATAAATATAAATATTTATAAGGCAGATTGACAGCATGGCCATTAGCAACACAACTAAGATCTATTAGGGACTATATCATTTCTAAATCAAACTTACCCGGGATAAATTCTTTTATATGAAAATTCATATAAACACATAAATAATAAATAACATCTACTCAAATGACTCAACATCTTATTATAGAGATGATCATGGATCCACAGAATGTTATTCATGCTCTATTCACAGCAACTGTTGGAATGAATCATCCCTGATTTCCAACAAAGCATAAAAATTTGAGGAAATGAAATAAAAAGAAAAAGGAATAATACTCAGTAGTACAACATGAATTATGTAATCTATAAGTCTCTCCATGGAACTGGAAAAAATACTGAAAATACCACCCAAGTCCATAAGGCAAGTGCTTTATATTCTCACTCCTATGTGTTCCAAGATTTGCGTATTTTATTTGGTGTATTTAATTGTACAAGCCAAGAGGCAAGAATTGGGACATTAAAGTGTAAATAATTTACAAATTTGGTATAGTAAAATAGATATAAAAAGGCCACTAAAATGTTTTAAAATTGAGCAGATTATAAGAGCCAGAGGTTCTGGATGACTTCAAGGATAGAGTGCCTCCCACACAAAATTTGACTGTTGCACATATGAATTCACAAGTCTGTAGCTACAGGTACAGAGACTGAACCAAGACATCGCAGATAAAATCTCAAATTTGGGAGAACGAAATGGACCCAGACTCTCACCCCTAGCCAAGAAGTTCTCCAATTCATACTCACATGAAAAGGAAAAATTACTCTTCTTCAATGGAGTCTCACAGGGCATATTAGCACAATTCATCTTGGAAGACACGTTTAGTAGTTGATAGTAAACAAAATTATGACCTCGATGTTATTTCTGCAAATATATTTTTTCTAATTTGACCTTGATCAGTTCTCTTTGAGTCATATAACTTTGGACTATATATCAGGGCTACAAAGTTGTGGTTTTATTGGTTTATGTGTTGGGGCATGTCCAAGGATATCTTGGGTGTTTTTTTGTATTGTTTTTGTGTTTGTTTTGTTTGGTTTGGTTTTAGCCAGCATTAAATGTCTTTTTGTTGTTGTTTTCAGGAAAGAAATCGTATGTAGATGGCTGAGTTGGAAGGTAGGAAGGATCTGGAATAATTATTGGGATGGGTGAATCAATTATCAGAACACATTGTATGGCTTTTATTCAAAAATTATAAAAAGCAATTAAAAACAAGTAAAA
>JAPYYD010006377.1:0-11228 GCA_028551405.1 Uromys caudimaculatus
AGAATGCTATGAGAATGAGGTATATAACATAAAGCCAGGCACAAACATTAGGTCAGCACTGACCTGTACATTGGATCTCATGGATAGGACAGACACTGCCTGAAATATTTTCTTTAAAGTGAAATACTTTCTTAAAATAAGTAGATGCAGACATTCACACACACACACACACACACACACACACACACACACACACACACACTTTCTTGAGGTGTTGAGGTATTAGGTCCATAGGTCCAGAGGAATGGTGGAGCATTGATTTCCTGTTGGGGACAGGAAAACACTATTATGAATTTAACTTCTAATTCCCCAGTGGAATCACTTTGTTGTCTTTGTAGTTGATACATTTTAAGTGATATATATGTAAATTTATTAGGTCTGTAAACTTGTTAGTCTGTAAATTTTAATGTGTAAATTTATTAATGTAAGTAAATTCTTAAAGTTCTACATTCCTCTCAAAAAAAAAAAAAAACAAAAAAAACGGTCTATGAAACAAAGAATACACAAAACTAGAGGCCAGTTCATTGAGAAAATCAACAAGATAGATAAACCCTTAGCCAAACTAACTAGAGCGACAGAAACATTATTCAAATTATCAAAATCAGAAAGGAAAAGTGAGAAATAACAACAGAAAGTTAGGAAATTAAAATAATCATCAGATTCTACTACAAAAGCCTATACTCAACAGAAGTGGAAAATCTAGACAAACAGAAAGTTTTTCTAAACAGATATCAGATAAATAAGTTAAATCAGAATCAAATAAAACATCTAAACAGTCCCATAACACCTAAGAAAATAAAAAGTCATTAAAAGTCTCCCAACTAAAAAAGGCCCAAGACAAGTGGGTTTTAGTCCAGAATTCTATCAGACCTACAAAGAAGACTTAATGTCAATACTTCTCAAACTATTCCACAAAAATGAAACAGAGGGAACACTACCTAATTTGTTCTATGAAGCCACAGTTACACTAATACTTAAACCACAAAAAGACCCAATAAAGAAGAACTTCAGACAAATTTCCTTTATGAATATTGATGCAAAAATACAAAAAAAAATCTTCCAAACCAAATCCAAGAACACATTGAAATGATCATTCACATGATGAATTACCAAGGGATGTATGGATGTTTCAATATAGAGAAATCCATCAGCATAATCCAATAGATAAACAAACTCAAAGAAAAAAACAACTGCACGATTATCTCATTAGATCCTCAAAAAGCCTTTTACAAAATACAACAACTCTTCATTTTAAATGCCTTGGAAAGATCAGGAATTAAAGATACATACCTAAACAAAATAAAAGAGATGTACAGCAAACTATGGCTGAATATAAAATCAGCTCAAACAATTCAGTAGCTTTTCTCTACTCAAAGGATAAACAGACTTAGAAAGAAATTAGGAAAACAGCACCCTCCACAGTAGTCAAATGATATAAAATATCTTGGTGTGACTCTAACCAAGCAAGTGAAAGATCTGTATGACAAGAACTTCAAATGTGTGAAGAAAGAAATCAAAGAACTCAGAAGACAGAAAGATCTCCCATGATCATGGATCAGCAAAATAGGCATAGTAAAAATGGCCTTCTTAACAAAAGCAATCTACATATTCAGTGCTATCTGCATCAAAATTCCTATTCAATTCTTCACAGAGACAGAAAGAGCAATTCTCAACTTCAACTGGCATACAAAAAACCCAGGATAGAAAAATCAATGCGCAACAATAAAAGAACTTCTGGGTGAATCACCTTTCCTGACCTTAAGCAGTACTACAGAGCATTAGTGATAAAAACTGCATGGTATTATTACAGAAACAGACAGGTAACTAACTGAATGGAATAGAACTGAAGACCTAGAAATAAACCTATGTATTTATGGTCATTTGATCTTTGACAAAGAAGTCAAAACCATCCAGTGGAAGAAAGACAATATTTTCAACAAACAGTGATGGTTCAACTGGCAGTCAGGATGTTGAAGAATGCAAAATGATAAATTCTTATCTCCTTGTACAAAGCTCAGGTCCAAGTGGATCAAGGACCTCCACATAAATCCAGATACACTAATAGAAGAGAAAGTGGGAAAGAGCCTTGAACACATCAGCATAGGGGAAATTTTCCTGAACAAAACACCAATGGCTCAGACTTTAAGATCACCGATTGAAAAATGGGACCTAATAAAATTGAAAAGCTTCTATAAGGCAAAGGACAATTTCAACAGGACAAAATGGCAACTTACACATTGAAAAAAGATCTTTACCAACCCTACATCTGGTAGATGGATAATATCCAAAGTGTACAAATAACTCAAGAAGTTAGCCTCCAGAGATCCAAATAACCCTATTAAAAATGGGGTACAGAGCTAAAAAAACATTCTTAACTGCCAGAAAATCAAGTGATTGTGAAGCACTTAAAGAAATGTTTAACATCCTTAGTCATCAGGGAAATGCAAATCAAAATGATCCTGAGATTCCACCTCGAACTAATCAGAATGGCTAATTTCAAAAACTCAGGAGACAGAAGATGCTGGTGGAGAGGTAGTGAAGGGTTGCTGATGGATTGCAACCTGGGCAAACCACTTTGGAAAACAATCTGACAGTTCCTCAGAAAATTGCACATAGTTCTACCTGAAGTCCCAGCTATACCACTCCTGGGAATATACCCAAAAGATGTTCCAAAATATAAGGATACATAATCGACGATGTTCACAGGAGAATTATTTATAATAACCAGAAGTTGGAAACAGCCCAGATGTCCCTCAACTGAAGAAAAGACACAGAAAATGTGGTTCATTTACACAATCAAGTAATACTCAGCTATTAAGCACAAATATTTCATAAAATTTGAAGGCAAATGGATGGAACTAGAAAATATCATCTTGAGTGTGGTAACTCAGACACAAAAGAACACACATGACTATGTAATCCCTGATAAGTGAGTATTAGCCCAAAAGCTCAGAATATTCATGATAGAAATCACAGACTCTATGAATCTTAAGAAGAAGGAAGACCAAAGTGTTGATGCTCTAATCCTACTTAGAAGGGGTAACAAAACAATCAAGGTTGGTAGAGGGATGTAAGGACTTGGGAGGGAGACAGGCTGGGGAAAGCCAGATTAGGTATGGGGAAAGAAGGGAGAGAAATACAGAGGGTCAGGAAAGTGTATAGAAATATGTAGCAATGGGGGGGATATGTGGAACTGGGGGTAGCCACTAGAAAGTCCCAGAGGCAAGGGAAGCAAGAGGTTCCCAGAACCCATCTTGGTTGACATTAGCTGAAATTCTCAAGAAAGAAGAGATAGTACCTGGAGAATCTATCTCTAGTAGATAAGAATGAACCCTAATTAAAGGATTGAGCCGAACACTCATCTTAAAAAACTTAAGTCAGAATTGTTCTTGTCTGAAGGAAATGCAGGAATAATATTGGAGCTGAGGCTGAAGGAAAGGTCATCCAGACACTGCCCCACCTAGGGATCCATCCTATCTGCAGATACCAAAACCTGACGTATTGCAGATGTCAAGAAGTACTTGCTGAACAGAAATTGTTACAACTGTCCCCTAAAAGGCTCTGTCAGCACCTGACTAGCACAGTCAACCATCTGACTGAGCCTTGGGACTCCAATGGGAGAGTTAGGGGAAGAAATGAAGGAACTTTGGGGGATTGAAACTCCACAGGAAGAACAACAATACCAACTAACTGGAACCCCAAAGTTCCCAAGGACTAAATCACTAACCAAAGAGTATACATATAGGAATCCATGGATTCAGGTACATATGTAGGAAAGGAAAGGAATGCCTTATCTGGCATCAATGGAAGGGGAGGCCATTGGGTCTGTGGTGGCTTGATACCCCAGCATATGGTGATGTTAGAGGAGTTAGGCAGGAGTGGGTAAGTAGGTGCGGGAGCACCCTCATAGAAGCAAACAGGAAGGAAATGGGATGGGGAGTTTGCAGAGGGGAGAACAGAAATGATGACAACATTTGAAGAGTAAATATATAAAATAACAACAAAGTAGAGAATCCCGGTTAAAATACACCATGGACATATTTCTTTTTTCTTTTCCTTTTCATTTCCTTTGTTCTCATCCTACTCATCCCCCTCCTTCCTTCCTTTATCTCCAGGGTCTCTCTACATAGCCATGGCTGTCCAAGAATATACCAGACTGATCTGGAACTCAGAGATCCACCTGTCTCTTCCTCCCAAGTGTGGGAATAAAGGCACACACCACTGCATCCAGAATCTCCTGAGTAAGTTGTAGAAATTAGACAACTTATATAAGAAATAGAATTTTGAAAGTACAAACCAGATGTTGGAGAGATTGTTTAATGGTTTACATCTTGAACTGTCCTTGCAGAGGACCTGGGTTCAGTTTCCAGCAGCCATCAACATACAGACACCTTCTGTAACTACAGTTACAGGGCTTCCAACACCTCTTTTTATCCTCTTTGAGGTACCTGATCTTATGAGCAGATACCACACACACTACACGCATAAGTATACATATTTTGAAAATAATATAAAAATTTCAGAAGTAAAAACATTTCTTTCTGAACTTGAAGACATCTTGAATCCCCCAAAGTTGAAGAATGTTATGACTTAAAGAATTGACAATGTGAAATAGACATGAAGCATGGGAACATTGTCTTCTGTTTTCCTTTGGTTTTAGCCCAAAGGCACTGAATTTATTTCTGAATCATCCTGTTTTGTCTTCATTGCCTCTGGAGTGTAGCATGTGCTTCTAGCTGCCATAATCAGAAAACTTACATAAAAGATTTTGTCTCTAAAACCTCTCAGAAATGTTACCACAACTGACTTTACATTTCTCTTTTAGAAGTAGGAAGATTGGTCTCCTGTGTGTATGTGTGTGTGTGTGTGGGGGGGGGGGATACCATTCCTTCTGCTACGATCCTGGACTTTATAAAATGTAAAAGACCATAACCATTCATTTGGCTCTATTTCTTGACTACAGGAACTAAGCATTCAGCTCCTCAAGCTCTTAAGATTTTAACTCCACACTATGATGGATGGTAATCTGAAAATCCTTTCTCTATTATGTTGCTTTTATCGGAGTAATTTTTCCCAGCAATGGAAAAATTGAATAAGATATTAACCTTAAATAAAAGTAGTTCCATGCAGACATCTGCCTTGAAACTGTCTTTCAGTCTTTTTTAGCCAAATTATTACTGTTTTAAGATATATTTTATATATATATGAGTACACTGTTACTGTCTTCAGACGCAACAGAAGAGGGCATTGGATCCCATTACAGATGGTTGTGAACCACCATGTGGTTGATGGAAATGAAACTCACGACGTCTGGAAGAGCAGTCAGTCCTCTTAACCACTGAGCCATCTCTACAGCTCAAGATATTTTTATGTAATTCTCTTCATTTTACTTTTAAAGGTTTCCTCTTGATATTAGCTCTTTAAATATTCCCATAGGTCATTTTGGTCAAGAATTCATATGTATCTTGCAGCTTTTCTATAAGAACATTACTTTTCTTCAGAGTGTCTGTGGTTTAGTGTCGAAGTTTAAAATGATGAAAAAAAATAACTCAAAAAAATTTACGACATTATGGTCCCTGGTCCTGGGAAGAGGAGAGTTTCTTCAGAAGTTAATATGATGCTGAGATTCATTTCAGAACCAAGGAGAGGGCTCTACTGTCAAGAAGGGTTTTCTCTCATGAATGATGTTTCTTTTTTAAGTTGTTTATTTTATTTATTTACATTTCAAATGTTATTCTTTCCAGATTCCCTTATCCTCTCCCCTCTCACCCTACCTCTAGGAGGGTGATCCCTCACCTGTCCATCCACTCCCACCTCAACACCCTAACTTTCTCCTACACTGGATCATTGAGCTGCCCCAGGACCTAGGGCCTCTCTTCCCACTGATTCCAGATGAGGCAGTCCTCTGCTACATCTCCAGCTGGAGCCATGGGTCCCTCCATATGTGCTCCTTGGTTTGTGGTTTAGTCCCTTGGAGCTTTGGAGGGGGCTCTGGTTGAATGATATTGTTGTTCTTCCTATAGGGTTGCGATCCCCTTCAGCTCCTTCAGTCTTTCCCCTAATTCCTCCATTGGGGTCCCTTTGCTCAATCCGAGGATTTGCTGCATGCAGAAGCATCTGTGTTGTTCAGGCTCTGGCAGGGGACAGCTAACCAGGCAGATGGGATGGATTCCTAGGTGAGACAGTCTCTGGATGTCCTTTCTTTCAAACTCTGCTCCACTCTGTCCCTGCATTACCTTCTGACAGGAGATATTCTGGATTATTATTTTTGAGGTGGGTGGGTGGCCCCATCCCTCAATCCAGGGCCATGCCTATCCATTGGATATAGTCTCTACATGTTCTTTCTTGCCTTTGTTGGGTATTTCAGCTAATGTCCCCCCGTTGTATCTTGGCATCTCTTGGTTCCCTGGCATGTGGGACTTTCTAGTGGCTATCCCCAGTTCCACATATCCCACTGCTACACACCTCCTTTCAAATTCCTGACCCTCTGTACTTCTCCCCCATCTCCTCCTGTATCTGAACCAGTCCCCCCTTTTTCTCTCCCCTTTTTTTTCAGATCTCCCCCCCTCTCCATTTCCCAAGATTATTTTCTTCCCCGTTCTGAGTAGGACTGTAGCATCCACACTTCGGTGTGGTCTTCCTTCTTTTTGGGTTTCATATGATCTGTGAGTTACATCGTGGATATTCTGAGCTCATTTATTTTATTTTATTTTTTATCTTTTGGCTAATATCCACTTATATCTAAGTACATACCATTGGTGTTCTTTTGTGACTGGGTTACCTTACTCAGAATGATATTTTGAAGTTCCATCTATTTGCCTGTTGCATTTCATGAATTCATTGATTTTAATAAGCTGAGTAGTACTCCATTGTATAAATGTACCACATTTTCTGTATCCATTCTTCTGTTTTTGAAAAGACATATGTTGAAATATGACATTTGCCTTTATTTCACTCAGCACATTTTATTAAGTTTACTGATTTTGAACAAGATGAATTGAAGTTTTATTATAAGAATAAAGGGATTTTAAATGATTGTTTGATCTTAAATTAATTGAAAGTAGAAAAATCCTTGAACTATATAACTGAGAAAAGATATCTACAAGCTGTATTTTATGCCCTCTGTTACATGTTGTTTTTTAAATGAAGCCAATGCTAGTAGCCCCCTTTGACGTTCATGTTTTGGCAAATGATCTAAGCATTAGTGAATTATTTTGTCCATGAATTATGCTTTATAATGAAGTGAGGGAAATACATTTATTTAAATATTAAAATACAGCTTCTGGTTAACATGTTTTCAGATGATTTATTCACATGGTGATTAACAATCTACTCCTCATTTATCTCCCAAATGAATTTTAAGGGGATGCTTTTCATGTTCCTGTGAAATATCTTGTCAAATCTTTCACTCTGCTCCACAGTCAAATGATGTTTCCAGTCTCCAACAGCACCTAATGGGAGAAGCACAGGGCAGTCCCTAAGTAAACAGATTTACTGTCTGTAACTCACCCTACACATCACTGAGCTCTCAGTAGGGCAGTTGGATATCTCTCTTATATCATTGATTACTAAAATAAACTTTAGTATTGGAGCATAATAAATAGATGTCAAAAGCTACTACTACACAATCAGAAACAATTTTTAAAAAGATTTATTTATTTTATCTATGTGAGTACACTGTTTGTGTCTTTAGACGCACCAGAAGGGAGTCAAGATTGTGGGCCACCATGTGGTTGCTGGGAATTGAACTCAGGACCTCAGGAAGAGCAGTCAGTGCTCTTAACTGCTGAGTCATCTCTCCAGTCCCTCATAAACAATTTTTAGAAAGGAAAATCCCTTAAAAGTTAAAAATATATTAGAATTTTAAAGCTACATTTTGCCATCTATCAATCATTATACTAAGAAAACACTCATATTTCAAACACATTTTATGAAATACTTGTGAGTTTTTTTTCCAAACACCAAAATTGAGCTCTAAATGTTCAGCAAATAACGTCAAAGTGACATGGAGTGTCAGAAAAGCCAATGTTATAATTTTACTGGATAAGGATTTTAAATAGTAGGTTGGTAGTGGCAGATTCCTTTAATTCCAGCACTTGGAAGGCAGAGGCAGGCAGATGAGTTGAAGGCCAGCATAGTCTGCAGAGTGAGTTTCAGGACAGCCAGGGCTACCGAAAGAAACTCTGTCTTGAACAAAAAAAACAAAACAAAACAAATCAAAATGAAACAAATCAGAATTTGGAATAATCACTATATCATTTAAAAGGAAGTAACCATTTGGGATCTTCAGCAGTCAGAGATGACAATATTAAATTATTATTTATATTTGGAACAGATGGCAAGTTATCCTACGTAAGATATTTGGACTTGTTGAGAATAAGATGTAAAAGTTGACATTAAGTAGCAAAAGAGACAAAAAAGAGGAGTTTTTGAAAAAAGATAAAAATCTAGAGGTATTAAAATATAAAGAATATTAAAAGAAAAATTTTCATTATTATCCACATCAACTAGCTTATAATGAGATTTTAATAAAGTATATTGTTTTTGATTGAATTCTATTAATATCAGATAAACTTGTTAAAACATTCTAATTTTTTATAATGAAAGAAATCTTACATATGGAGAAACATTTTAAACCTAATATTCAAATTACAAATGTAGGGTGGAGGGTGTTGCAGAGACAAGAGAAATATGAGATCAAGCCTTGGTTGCCTGGGCTATATTTTGAATCAATTCTCTCTCTCTCTCTCTCTCTCTCTCTCTCTCTCTCTCTCTCTCTCTCACACACACACACACACACACACACACACACACACACTCACATACACACACACACAAATGTAAACATTCACATGTATACAAGTATTCACACTCACACTATCACCACCATCACCAGCAACAATCACAACAAACCAGAGCAAACAAAATAACAAGATCACAAGATGAATTAGAATCTTCACTTCTAACGCATATCATTATCACCTAGAGAAATACGTTGGAAACACAGATTATTTCTCTTACACATAAGCAATCGAGGGAACACTCTACATTTTTGCTACTACAGATCTCTGAATATTACCTTTGCGAAGGAAACATCCCTCATCATTTCTTGTTCCAAGTTCATATTTTATTTGTTCAAGCCTTGTTCTTGGGTCAGGTTTCATGTTCTGAGATGTAGCTTGTCTCATGACAACATCCACATCTTCTTCACTTGGTTTTTTTTCTAGAAAACTGCAGATTTTAAGCAGTGAGCTTCTGAGGTCCTGAAATTGTCATGACCTGAGAAATTACTGACCTTATGGAAGTATGAACTAAAGCCAAACTTGTACATGAATGGGTAGAATTTACTTTTCGAATGGAAAGATTGTTCAACACATGAAAATGTCACAGAAACAGGGTGAAGCGAACCACTGAAATCATTAATTATTGCCATCGATACAGAACAGACATTTAATAAAACACAACCTCTTTGAGATTCTGATGCTTAAGCTAGCTTGGAACTCAGTAGTTTAGGCTGCTCTCAAAGTTAAGATGGTTTTCCTGTTTAGTGTCCCAAGTGCTGGGATTACAAACTGGAACAACTACACTTCTCTCAACACCTTTCTGTGAAATAAAAACATCAACAAACTAGTGGTAGAAGGAAAGTACCTCAAAACAAACCAGAGTGTATTAAATACTGGTAGCTAAAAATCACGCTTGTTTGAGATGAATGTAATCATTTTCAACTGAGGTCTAGAATAAGTCAGATTTCACCCTTTTTATTTATCATATCACTGGGAACTAATAGGAAGAGAATTTGGCTAATGAATAGAAACAGAATCTGAATTAGAGACAAAGAAGTACAAATTTCCCCTTAAAGAAGACAGCATGATCTCATATGTACAAAACTAGCAAAAGCGCACACACAGAAATCTACTAGAACAGCAAGTTTACAAAGGTGTAAGACAGTAAGTAAAAATCAACACACAAATATTACTTTAAATTCTAAATAGTAGTAATGAGTTATCTGAAAACAAAATAATAAAAAAATAAAATTTGAAATGGCAAGATTAAGAAATAATAAATAATTATAAAACATAATAAAAAAATTTAGAAATAATAATAATGACCCTACCATTTAAATTTAACTATAAACTTTAAATGGTGAGTTATAGATCTACTGAAACCAACAGGACATTGACGGAAGAAAAGGAAAACAAAATACACAAAACACTCATCTATACATATGAACTGGGCCATTATTTTAGACATGCTATACAAACTGATCCACAAATTCAATGCAGTCCTCAATAAAGTTTCAAGGAGTTTTTCACTTTTGAAGAAATGAAAGAAAGAAAGAAAAGTAAACCTGTCAAAAATGTATATGAAATCTCAGAGAATCTGAACACCTAATATTACAATAGAAGATTCAATTTGGAGAGTCATGCTTTCAGATTTCAAAATTGCTTCATTGTGTTTTACTTATTTTTGTTTATTTATGCATTTATGCAAAGTTTTTGTTTCTCTATCTATCACACATATGCACATTCTCTTAGAGGACAACTTATAAGACCTGTTTGTCACCTTCCACTATGTGTGTCCTGAGGATTGAATGTAAGTCATTAGGATTGGCAGCAAGCCCCTTAACCCACTGAACCATCATCTCTACATAGAAAAATCACTTCAGTGTCATGGTAATCTTAACAGTGTGGTAATAACTAGAATATAGCAACGTGAACTGATAGAACAGAATAGACTTCCAAGGAATCATTTCTTACTTGTAATGGCAAATGATTTTTGATATGACTGCTAAGAACCTTAAGTGGGAAATATCACTCATTTCAAACCAATGTTTGTGAGGCAATTGGATGTCCACATTCAAAAGAATAAAGCTGAAGACCTCTGCCTGGGACACCAGGAGTCGGTAGCCAACGAGCGCAGTAGAAAGGGGGAAACCTCTGCCTGGGACGCCAGGAGTTGGTAGCCAACGAGCGCTATAGAAAGGCGGAAACCTCTGTCTGCGCCGCCAGGAGTCGGTAGCCATCGAGAACCGGAGAGGGGTACCCACCCAGGAGCCTGGAAAGGTCGTGAGTGGGGTTGAGGGGAGCAGCACCTCTCGCCCAGACCTGCCCGGATCTGCCGGGATCCGGGGCCTGAGAACCCGGGGACAGAAAGACTCTGAAACTTCCAAATCTCACTTGCAGGGGGAAACCTCTGCCTGGGACACCAGGAGTCGGTAGCCAACAAGC
>JAPYYD010006378.1:0-11227 GCA_028551405.1 Uromys caudimaculatus
CAACCACTCTGGAAATCAGTTTGGTGGACCCTCAGGAAAATGGACATAATACTACCTGAGGACCCAGCTATACCACTCCTGGGCATGTACCCAGAAGATGCTCCAACATGTAATAAAGACACATGCTCCACTATGTTCATAGCAGCCATATTTATAATAGCCAGAAGCTGGAAACAACCCAGATGTCCCTCAGCAGAGGAGTGGATACAGAAATTGTGGTACATTTACACAATGGAGTACTACTCAGCTATTAAAAACAATGATTTAATGAAATTTGCAGGCAAATGGATGGAACTTGAAAATATCATCCTGAGCGAGGTAACTCAGTCACAAAAGAACGAACATGGTATGTACTCACTGATAAGTGGATATTAGCTCAAAAGTTCGGAATACCCAAATTTCACTTTACAGTAACCACTGGACTGAAAGTGAGGTCCCAGATGGAAGAGTTGGAGAAGTGACTGAAGGAGCTGAGGGAGTCTGCATCCCCATGGAGGGAGCAACAGTGTCAAATGGCCTGATCCCCAGGTCTTCATGGAGGCTGGACCACGAACCAAAGAATACACATTGAGAGACCCATGGTTTGGACCACATATGTGGTAGAGGAGGGCTTTGTTGGCCATCAGGGGGATGAGAGGCCCCAGTAAAGGAGAATGTCAAGGTGGGAATAGGGAGTGGGTGGGCGGGTGGGTGGGAGGTGGAATTACCTCATAGAGATGGGGGAAGGAGTGGGGATATGTGGTTTCCAAAGAGGAGACCTAGAAAGGGGGAAACATTGGAAATGTAAATAAAGTATCAAAAAATAAAATTAAATAAATAAATAAATATATAAATAAATAAATAAATAAATGAAAAGAAATAAGTTAAATTGTATTCATTTTAAGAAGTTAAGGGTATATCTCAATGAATTTAGTTAGAATAGCCATTTTAAAGCTGTATAGGCTCACACTAGATTTTACACTTTCACTATCAAATATTTGCTTGTTGGTTGGTTTTTTTTCCATTTATCTACCATCAAACAAAGAAAAACCCACGACAGAGCTGAAACTACAAAATCAGTTATCTTTAAACTCCCTTTTTATGATTCATGTATCCTTACATGCATACCAGTTTGCTTAACTTTGATATGTGATTGCTTTTTTATTTCCACTGTTTTATAATAAAGTTTTAATACAATTTACTAAATAGTAAAAAGTAACAAAATATGAAGACACAAAGCTGCTTTTGTTCAAGGCTCCTACGATTTCTAAACAGCTTCTTGCTAGGCAACTTAAAATGTAACTTAAGCTGATTAATTTTAAGACTGACTCTTTTGCAGAATGTGTGTGCGTGATTTCTGGGCTTTGCCTATATGAAATATACATACATTGTGACAGTATTGAGTGAGCTAACTTTGCTATTGTGCAGCTCGCTAATACATTTTGTTGTAAGTAATGTTATAAGATTGCATATATTGTTACTTAATTTGGTGTATATTTGCATTATAAAATTATCAAGATTATATGCTTTTTATAAGATAGTTGCTTATGTTTCCTGCCAATTTGTGTGGGTTTTTCTTTTCTTTCTTTTTTTTTTTTCTACTTAGGGAATTATTTTAACCTAGTAAAAGTTTATTTATCAACTTATTTGTGTTAAGATCTTTACTTATTAATTTTTATATGTTTAGGTGTTTTGCCTGTGTGCGTGCACACCTTGTTACGCAGTGCCAGAGGAGGTCAGAAGAGAGCACATCATCACCTGGGACAGATGGTTGGGGACCACTACATGGGTGCTAGGAATCCTAGGTTGTGTGGAAGAGCAACCACTGCTCTTAACCTTTAAGGAATTTTTCCTGTTCCCATGTTCTTCTTTTTAACTAGGACCTATAAGAAACCATTTAAGGTGATTTTTAGCACATTTAATAGCCTATATATCTGTGAAAAAAGGTGTAAAGTTGTGTGCCTGAACTTTGCGTTTTATAAAAATGTACTGTTTTAGACATGTAAGTTTGACACATACAAAGCGACTAGTGAATTCTGTAATATACAATGTATATATCTGGTATATTGGTAGAGCCAACAAAATTCTTTTACCATTGAATCAATATTGTTCAGATGAAAAATCTGTCCTATTGCCAATCTGGGTGTTTGAAAATATTGCTTACTTCCATTTTCCCTAAAAAAATATTTTGTTATTATATATATGAGATATACTTGTATAACCCCTAAATTTTTTTTTTTTTTGCTGGTAGTAACATTTTAAGTATACACTTTGGTGTTTGTCAGTGCTGCAGACCATGATCTTACTGAGCCACAGGGTTTAAAGTTTACTTTAAAGTAGAAGCTGAGTTAAAGTCCAAAGGACTTCTGTGGAGTTCTTCTGTGTAGTGATGGTAATTGATATGACTGCTTTATATGTTAAATGTATTTATATTTATATTCTTTTCTGTTGTATAAGCCTCCTAAGATACAAAGCTAAGAAAGCACTTTTTAGCAAGGAGGTGTGAGAACATTATGGTGTGGAAATGTGCTAACCTTTTCCATGCAGACATTGATATGTTCCTAATTATATCATGACTATTTTCTTTAAATAACAGTAATTAGAGAGGCCTAACTGTGCATCAACACTGCCAGTTATGAATGAAAAGGTATTGGACATTGGTCTCCTACAGGAGGCTTCATTTAAAAGCCACTTGTCTGTACCCCTTAATTGCTTGAATTGCTCATAAAGTTGTTCCTAGTAAATTCTCAACATCTGTCACTTATACCACTTCCCTACTCCCACCTCAACATGAAACTGGCCAGAACAACTGGGACTTATCCTGGCAATATGGGTTAGTTGAGATCAAACTGCCAGATAGTTTGTTAGTGGTATTTCCAGAAAATATGCTTGGGAGACAAAGTGGAATTATGTCAGAGCCAAGATATTTTAAGGAAAGATATTTGAAACCCTCCCGTTGTGCATCAGACTGTTATAAATGGTCTCTAAGAATATAGACTTGACTAAGTATATTAGTAAACTATAACCAAAAGTGACTAGGGCTGAAAGAGTTTATTTTGGCTTTCAGCCCAGAGGGGTGTCCTTAGCAACAAGAAGGGCTTGGCAGCAGGCTGCAGGATCAGAAAGATGAGAGATCATATCTTCAACTGGAAAAAGCACAGAGAGTGAACTGGAAGTATGGTGAAGCTATACCCTCTCAAGCCTTCCTCCAGCAAGGCTCCACCCCTTAAAGGTTTTGTAACTACCACACACAGTCACCATCCAGAACTCAGTGTTTAAATGTGTGAGTCCATGGATATTCCTCATTGAAACCAGAGCAGAACAGAGCTTGGAAGGTTGTTGTCAGCTAGAGGAACTTGTCTCTGAGACAAAGATTTCACATAGTTCTGCAACTTTTGGTTGTCTAAGCAGTCTGATGTAGGCACAGTTGGCTTCCTTTTTGATACCTCCACTTTTGGGGGGTAGTAATAGAGTGATGGGTAGTTAGAAGAACACTAATGTATATTGTGAGAGGACTAAGAGGCTTACTTAGTTTTACAACTATCCATTCAGGATAACTCATGCAATTAAATGAAAATTATATTTGAGAGGATACTCTAGATACAACAGAGTTAAGCTGTATAAAGTCATAACACTTGATGTGGGTAACCCCTGGCTATATCAACTTACTTAATTTTCCCCTATCCTTCAGAATTTCTGAAAAAGTAATTTATTTCAACACACATTTGAAAAGCACATTGTCTTAGTCAGGGATTCTATTCCTGCACAAACATCATGACCAAGAAGCAAGTTGGGGAGGAAAGGGTTTATTGAGCTTACACTTCCATACTGCTGTTCATCACGAAAGGAAGTGAGGACTGGAACTCAAGCAGGGCAGGAAGCAGGAGCTGATGCAGAGGCCATGGAGGGATGTAACTTAGTGGCTTGCTTGCTTCTCCTGGCTTGCTCAGCCTGCTTTCTTATAGAGCCCAAGACTACCAGCCCAGGATGGCACCACTCACAAGGGGCCCTCCCCTCTTGATCACTAATTCAGAAAATGCCTTACCACTGGATCTCATGGGGGCATTTCCTCAACTGAAACTCCTTTCTCTGTGATAACTCCAGCCTGTGTCAAGTTGATACACAAAATTAGCCAGTACACTCATCATCATATGTTATATTAGTTATTTTTCTGTTCTTGTACAAAACACTATGGCCAAGGAAACTAACAAAATAAAAAGTTTACTTTGGCTTACTGTTTCAGAGAATGAAGAATCCATAATGGTAGATAGAACATACAGCATATGCAGGCCTGGGGGCATGAACAGAAAGCTACTTACACTTAGACCCCCAAGCATGAAGCAGAGATAAGAAGCAGGAAGTAGGTAAAGACTTTTACTTTCAAACCCATTCCAGTGGCATATGTCCTCTGACAAGGCTGTGCCACCTGAGCCTCCACAAACATCACCACCAATTGGAGACTACATATTCAAAAGCCTGAGACTCTGGAGGACATTTCTCAATCAAACTACCACATATAACCTGTGTATGAAACCAGGAGATTCAGACAAATGTTCTCCCTAACTTAAAAATCGACTTTCTGGAGACTTATTCAGTTGTGTAACTATATATACATGACTCAATGATTCATTGAGAATGTCACTCTAGAAGGGGCTGGAGAGATGATCCAGTGGCTAAGGGTGTGCAATGCTCTTGCAGAAGACCTGAACTTCAGACACTGAGAAGCTCACAACCAACTGTAACTTCAACAGGAGATCCAACAATAGCTTTTCTAGGCCTCCATAGGTACCTGCACATATGTACAGGTACCTACACACAAATGCACATATATACATACTAGTAAAAGTAAATTTAATTGTTAAAGGCTAGGCTCGCAACCAAAAATGTAAGAGTTTGGTTCCCAGCACCCACAGCTGTCTCTCCAGCCACAAAAAAAAAAAAAAAAAAAAAAAAAAAGTAAAATAAATCTAGAAAAAGCAGAAAGTAATTTTACATATTAAGTAATATGTCAGGGTATGAATTATTACATTATGCCAACATTATTTCACAGGTTTTGCTTTTGATTTGAAAGATTAAAACCATATTCATGGACTGCCAAATTGTATCAGGGAGTCTTAGTGAAGAAAACTTATAAAAATGGGAAAACGTAGATGTGCAGAGAATAGAATTCACCTGAATTATAAATGCAAAGATTAAAATTATGTAGGTTTGTGGAAGAACATAGGCTTAGCTGTTTTGAAATGTTTGTAATATTGGTTATATAGGAACTGGAGAGATAGCTTAGCGGTTAAAAGCACTGCTCTTCCCGAGGACCTGGGTTCAATCTGCAGCATCCACATGGTAGCTCACAAAAATTACTTAGAGAAAACATCATCCAACCCTAAATCATTTGTACTTGACCTAAAAAATAAATAATAAAAGGAACCTTTAAATGTGTGGTAAAGGTAATGGTAGCTTTATAATAGAACTAAATGAAGCACAAGAATAGTTGCCTGCAGTTAGGGCTGGAATAAACAGCCAGATCTGACCCAAAAGCCAAGCATGGGGCTGTGTGGGAAGGTGATTTTGGCAGCAGTTAAAAGTTATGGCTATAAATGCTTAATGAATGTCCTGTTCGTTAATATTTTCAGCCAAACTTGGTATAAGTTGGAATGCAATGTGCTGGCTGGATCTGTGGCTCTAGAAATCAGTCATGCACTTGATAGACTATGAATATACTAAGTTTACTTTCTAAGTTTGCTCTCAGTCATCTATTTGCAAAGATATCTTTTCTAATAGGCTTCTATACCTTTAGTATTTTGCTCAAAATGAACTATAATCTTTATAAAATCCAAACGTGATAGAAAAAAAATATGAAATATGTAATTACATTACAGATTTCACTTTGGATAATTGCTGTCTTTCATTCAATTTAATATATAGTTTCTATGTGTATAGTTTTCTATTGCTGTGTCAGAATACAAAAATAAATAATTTCAGAGTATTAAAATTGTGGCTATTGGAAAAAACAGACTTTAATAACTGTAGATTTTCTGACATCCTCAATGTACCCCTTTGGCTTCTGTGAGTCTTGTGACTTTAACATTAGTTTTGTTTTAATCTAGTTTTGGTTTAATGTCTGACACGATTTACTTGGAAGACATTTCTTTTCATGCATTCATTCTGAGTTTTGATGAACTTTCAGACTCCAATATTAGAGTTCTACAGCTTTGGAAAAGTTTGGCTGTATGTTGTCAAATGACTGTCTGCATCTTCCCTTCTTTCTTTATACCCCACTACACACACACACACACACACACACACACACACACACACACACACACACACACCCCTATGAGACTGGCTGGGCTCAAGCTCAGAACCTTCCTGCCTCAAGAAGTATGAGTGCTGGAATTGCAGGTGTATGGCGTTTTGCTCTGGAGTTTAAGTTTCACATTTAGCAGGTTACACACACTGTGCAAGGCAGCAGTTCTGCCCTGACTGGAATGCTTGCAGTCACTTGGGTTTATTTTAGAATGGCTTTTGATAATTTGAGTCAGTTTTGTTTTGACTCTATCCAGTCAGATGTTTATTGTATTTTCATTTCAAACATTATCCTCTTCAATATTATAATTTCCCTTCTGTTTCATTGCAATGCTTTTTCAATGAAATTCACATTAATCCATTTGTCAATACATTATGTTTCTAAAACTAGTTATCCAATGCTCTTGCCAATAAAAACTAATACTCAGTTCAACTTTAGTTCTACTTTTTGTATATTTTTTCTTTTGTTATATACTTTACTGATCCTCTGTCTCTGTGTGTGTGTGTCTATCTTTGTGTGTATGTCTGTGTGTGTGTCTGTGTGTGTGTCTGTGTGTGTGCGCACATGCATTGGAGTAGGGGTAGTGGTGTAGAGGCCAGAGATCAATAGCAAGTGTCCTTGTCAATCACTCTCTCTGCCTTACCTTTTGAGATGAGGGTCTCTCACTGAACACAGAGCTGGTTTTGCAATAGC
The DNA here is from genome assembly GCA_028551405.1 of Uromys caudimaculatus. Classification (NCBI taxonomy): domain Eukaryota; kingdom Metazoa; phylum Chordata; class Mammalia; order Rodentia; family Muridae; genus Uromys; species Uromys caudimaculatus. The sequence goes on from JAPYYD010006378.1 coordinate 6,977, forward strand.
TGATTCTGCTAGGTTAACTAACTGGCATGGATCCACTGGTGTCTGCCCGTATAGTGCTGAGTTTGCAGATATGTGCCTGTATGCCCCAGTTTTTCAGTGGGTAATTAGATAATTATGATCTGAATTCAGATTACATAGTGAGCACTTTACTGACTGAGCCATCTTCACAGCCCCATTTCCTGATTTACTTATTTTTACATGCAATGCAATATTTTGTCACATGTTGTCTCTGTTTAAAACCATGGAAATAAGTGATATAGTACACAAAATGGACTTTCTTCTGTCAGATTTGACACCAACTTTGTATGAGCTGAAGCATTTGTTCATTTGAGTTTATTCTTGGATTCATAGATAAGAATTTCTAATTTCAGAAGGAGTTGACATCTATGTATCATAATTCCTTCAAGATCCCCCTCCCCCTCCCCCTCCTTCCCCCCCCTCTCTTCTCTTTCTGTATGCCTGTGTGCTTTGGATATATTTGTGAGTTACTAGTGGATATTTCAACTACCATCTTCCTACCTTATCTACTTTGAGAGATCTTACCCTGACATTTTGATTTGGTCCCAACATTTAGTATATTTTCATACAGTCAGAATCTTTCTGTGAAAGACCATGTATATAAGTGAAGAAACCATGTTGCTCTGGAATGTTTATGGGATCTAGTCCACCAAGTATGTGTCTGTTGGAAGACTTCTTGCACTTGTAACATCCTGCACTTGGGGAGAGTTTATCATCTGTCTAAACTCAGTCATGCAAAGAACCATTAATTTATTTTCTTCTACAGATACTCATTCAACTCAAGAGTTTCATTTCCTCTTTAAAACATTTGAGGTTCAATGCCTTTTTCAAAAGCCATGACTTTTGATTTACCTTGTAAAATGCATTGGTAAGTACATTATAGCCTCAGTAATAGTGTCAGGCCTCAGAGCCTCCCCTTGAGCTGGATCCCACTTTGGGCCTGTCCCTGGACCTCCTTTCCCTCAGTCTCTTCTACATTTTTGACTCTGCAGTTCTTTCAGACAGGAACAATTCTGGGTCAGAGTTTTTGACTGTGAGATGGCAACCCCATCCCTCTACTTGATGCCCTGTCTTTCTACTGAAGGTGGGCTCTATAAGTTCCCTCTTTTGGGCATTTCATCTAAGGTCCTTCCCTTTGAGTCCTGAGAGTCTCTCACTTCCCAGGTCTCTGGCACATTCTAGAGGGTCCCCCTACCTCCTACCTCCCAAGGTTGCCTTTCTTTCTGCTGGCCCTCAGGGCTTCAGTCCTGTTTTGCCCAATTCCCCAATACTTGACCATATTCCCCTTTTCTCCTCACTGTTCCCTCTCCCATCCAGGACCCTCCCTCCATTTATCCCCCCACCCCCATGATTGCTTTCTTCTTCCTACCAAGTGGGATTAAGGCATCCTCACTTGGATCCTTTGGCTTGTAACCTTCTTGAGTTCTGAGGATTGTATCCTGAGTATTCTGTACTTTTTTGGCTAATATCCACTGATTAGTGAGTACATACCCTGCATGTCCTCTGGGTCTGAGTTATCTCACTCAGGATGATATATTCTAGTTCCATTTATTTTCCTGAAAATTTCATGAAGTCATTGTTTTTGCTAGCTGAATAGTACTCCATTGTACATATTTTCTGTATCCATTCCTCTGTTGAGGAACATCTGAGTTGTTTCCAGCTTCTGGCTATTATAAATAAGACTGCTATGAACATAGTGGAGCATGTGCCCTTGTCATATGATGGAGCATCTTTGGGGTACATGCCCAGTAGTGGTATTGAGGAAGAACTATTTCCAATTTTCTGAGGAACCACCAAATTGATTTCCAAAGTGGTTTTACCAGTTTGCAATCCCACCAGCAGTGGAGGAGTGTTCCTCTTTCTCCACATCCTCACCAGCATCTGCTGTCACCTGCTTTTTTGATCTTAGCCATTCTGATTGGTGTGAGGTGGCTCACTAAGGACTTTGAACTTTTCTTTAAGTGCTTCTCAGCCATTCGAGATTCTTCTGTTGTGAATTCTCTGTTTAGTCTATAGCCTATTTTTGATTGGCTGCCCTCAGAGAGGCCCAACAAGCAGCTGAAAGAGTCAGATGCAGATACTTACACCCAACCAATGGACAGAAACCGGGACCCCTGTGGTGAAATTAAGGAAAAGCTGGAAGAAGCTGAGGAGGAGGGAAACCCCATAGAAAGAACAACAGTCTTAACTAACCTGGACCCCAGAGATCTCTCAGACACTGAGCCACCAACCAGAGAGCTTACAACAGCTGATATGAGGCCCCTGACACATATACAGCAGAGGACTACAGGGTCTGGACTCAGTCAGAGAAGATGCACCTACCCCTCGAGAGACTTGGGACCCCAGGGAGTGGGGAGATCTGATGGGGTGGGGAGTGGGGACATCCTCTTAGAGATGGGGGAGGAGGTATGGAATGAGGAACAGTCAGAGGAAAGACAGGGAGGGTGATAAGGACTGGACTGTAAAAAAAAAAAAAGATTAAAGAAAAATAAAAAAAATGATCCATATATTCATAATGTGGAAAAAATAAAAATTTATGCTTGATCTGGAACATACACACACACACACACACACACACACACACACACATACACATAAAACACATTGGTAGATTTAGAATACTGTTTGAAGGAGCAATGTCTCCCATATATGCAGGTATATGAACACTTACTTTCCCAGTTTTGCAGTCACTATTTGGGAAGGTTATTGAATCTGTAGGAAGTGTGGCCTTGCTGAAAAAAAGATGTCACTGGGTAGTAGTTTGAACGCTTATACCCTCTGTTTGTTTCCAGTTCACTCTCCTGTGTGATAAAAGGTGACCATCCAGCTTCCTGCTCTGGCCGCCTGCTCCCAAGACTTTCTCACTTTTATGGAGTCCCCTTGTGGAACAATAATCTCAGATAAACTCTTCCTTCTCTAAGTTGCTTTGGCCATGGTATTTTATCACAGCAACTAAAAAGAAATTGATACAAATATTGGGACCAAAATATGGGAGTTGGTATATAAAACCTGGATATGTATTTTTTGGAGTGGGGGGATGTGGGAGACTTGGGAACTCTGGACTAGAAATGCCACTGGATGCTGCAAACAGAGCTTTATTGGCCATTCTAGTAGGAGCCCAGAAAACAGTGTTGGTAGGGATGTGTGTGGTGGAGGCTCAGCTTATGATGTTTCAGAAGGAAGCAACGAATTGATTAGCAACTAGACTAGAGGATATTCTATTCTATTCTTGTGGCAAGAATAAAATGTACTAGAGTGATTTCTCTAAAGCAGGAAATTTTAAGACACATACCATTGAGGTAAAGGACTTATTATTGATAACTCTTATGCAGATCTACAATAAAATGGTAAGTGGGGCAGGAAGAAAGGGAGCACTGGGACATTTCATGATTCAGCAAAGGCATTTGCTTAAAGAGATTATAATTGTTAAGGAGATGGGTGTCATAAGAGAGAGACCTGTACTCTGTACTGGAATAGCATAGTCCCTCTGAAGGCAAGATTCTACCCAACTGAGCTTAGAAGTTTTGAGTGGAGAAATCCTAAGGGGTGCTTTTTCTCTTAGAAAGCAATCACTTCAACAAACAAAAGCTAATTAGGTTGAAAAACTAAGAGTTTGCTCTGAGCTGGCAGTGAACTCAGCAGTGCTGTCCAGAAGCTACTGATGCTAGAGGCAGGCATGGAAGATGCAAGAGTGAGGGAAGTACGGATTCTTCCTTTTTGATTTCAGGCAGGTGCTAAGGCCAGCCAACATGAGGTAGTTCTAGTGTCACTGGGCAAAGAGCAAAGGCACCCAAGAGGCCGTTGTGTGAAGCCGGGGAAGTAAAACTTTGTAGTGAGAGAGATCCTAAGATGTCGAAGATGAGAAGCCATGAATCTACCAAGGAAAGCTGAGTTCAAGGATGGAACCAGTTCAAAAGAAAGGCGTGTGTTGTGGGTCACAAAATCAGTGGGACAGAACCATGCAATCCCTATGAAAAAAAGTCCCAGACAGAACATGGAGCTACAGGATTTGGTATTGATCCTGGTGTGTCTCAGTCTTGCTTTGGTCCAGAATTTCCTCACTACGTTCCACTTCTCTTTTTTAGAAAGGAAATATATACATTGTGGCTTTTTAAATTTTTTTTTTGATACTTTATTTTCATTTCCGATGTTTCCCCTTTTCTGGGTCTCCTCTTTGGAAACCCCCTATCCCCTCCCCCTCCCCGCCTCTATGAGGGAATTCCTCCTCCCACC
>JAPYYD010006379.1:0-11227 GCA_028551405.1 Uromys caudimaculatus
CCAGTTAGAAGAACACATCCCACAGACAGGCAAGAGCTTTGGGGATAGTCCCAGCTCCACTTGTTGTGGGACCCACATGAAGACCAAGCTGCACATCTGCTACATATGTGTGGGGAGGGCTATGTCCAGCCCGTGTATACTCTTTGGTTGGTGATTCAGTCTCTGAGAGCCCTCAAGGCTCCAGGTTAGTTGACTCTGTTGGTCTTCCTGTGGAGTTCCTATCGCCTTCAGGGCCTTCAAAACTTCCCCCAAACCCTTCCATAAGAGTTCCTGAGCTCCTTCCAATGTTTGGCTATGGGTCTCTGTATTGGTTTCAGTCAGCTGCTGGACTGTGGAGGCTCTCAGAGGACAGTTATGCTAAGCTCTTGTCTGCAAGCATAGCAGAGTATCATTCATAATGTCAGGGATTGGTACTTGCCCATGGAGTGGGTCTCAGGGTGGGAAAACCCCATCTGCCAAACCTGAGTTTAATCCGGAAGCACACATGGTGGCATGAGAGAGCTGATTCCCTCCAGCTTTCCTCCATCCTACAAATAAATAAATAAATAAATAAATAAATAAATAAATAAATAAATAAAATATCTTTAAATCAATTGCTCAGTAATTAAGAAATAATCTAGGGCTGGGGGAGATAAATGACTTAGCCAGTAAGGAACCTACTGCACAAGCATGTGGACCTGAGTTTGGATCCATGGACCCACATAAAAAGCCAAGTTAGGCCATCTGTAACCCCAATGTTGCCGTAGGAAGGGGGGGGCACAGCAATGGCACACACCCAGAGCTTACAAATGCGCTCTGTGGACATTCCAGGGGCCTGAGGTTCAGTGGAAGGTGCTGTTCTCAAAAGAAAAGATGAAAAGACCGGATATGGCAGGAGTGGCCTTTAAGCCTAGCATTTGGAAGGCTGAAGGCCACCGTAGACAGATCCCTGAGAGTACAGCACACCAACCTTGAAGTCTCTTGGAGTTCCCAGTCAAAAACAAAAAAATATAAGATGAGGAACAATAGTAGAAAACGCCCAATGATTCATTCTCTCTCTCTCTCTCTCTCTCTCTCTCTCTCTCTCTCTCTCTCTCTCTCTCTCTCACACACACACACACACACACACACACACACACACATGTACATGTGTGCAAACACTTATCTGCTATACACGTGTATGCATAGACAATAGACACACTAAACAGAGAAAGAAGAAATATAAAATACATAGTGGGTTAGGGATCTCACCAGTGATAGCACACGTAAAAGTTCAAAGTACCTTGTTTGGGCCCCTGCACCAGAAAAAAATAGTTCATGACTTTCATTCTCTGACTTACAATTCCTTGTCTTTCTGATTATGCAGAAGTGATACACATTCGGTAGAGACTGTATTCTAGAGTTTGACATTTTACCTTCCCATGGGCTAGCCATGTGCAGTTTAATTTTCTCTCTCCATCCTGGGCAGTGACAGCAGCACTCGGCTCCTCATCAGCCCTGCAAGGAATGGGAACCACCCCTGCTCCAGAGCGTGCTGTGATGCTGAGCAAGAGTGCCCAGCAGGCCTGGTTATTAAATGCATTTTCAACCTATGATATTTTCAACATACTGATGGGTTTATCAGAATGCAGTCCTGGCATTGGTCAGGGAGAATCTGTACTCCAAATATTTCCTCACTCCCTCAAAGAAAGAAGCATGTTCCTAATACCCACCATCAGCTGTCCATATTCCACACATGCTGTTTACCCAACTCTTTCTCTGCTTCAACCTCTCCTGAGGCTTTCTATTCCCTTCCCATGCATACAGTACCATATTAATGTTTCACTGAATAGATCAAGTCAACCTTTGGACATCCTTGTTGTTTTCTTTCCACCTCACATATTAACTAGATTCTGAAAAATAAAAGACTCACTAAGAGGAAGTCTAGCATGCAAAAGATAAGACCCTGGGATGAAAGTCCAAGGACTACTTGGGGCAGGTTGACTCATCTCCAGTCAGGACTGGAAATGCAAGGACACATCTCCTCACAGGCTGAATGATAAGTGGCCTGGCATGAGTAGACACAGCCTCTCAAACTATAGGTCATTCCTTGACAGTCTCGCCCTGAATATGGAGGGGTGTGAAAATGTCACAACGGTCAAAGATGTCTGCACATGCAATGACCAAGACTTAATTCAAATGAGGGACACACAAACCGGAGGGGTTTCTAACAGGGCTCCTGTGTTGTTCAGTGCAATTACATTGCTATCTTGCCTCTGAATACATGTGAACATTGCACCCACACACAGTGTGAAAGCTTAGCACTGTGTACACAGTCTGCACATTGTCAGTCAACGTGGGTTGAAACTCCTCGGTTCAGATTTGAGATGCTCGTCCACACCCCTACCACCACCATGATCCCTTCATCAAAAAGTCACAGCCTAGACAGGAAGTGAGCAAAAAGAATGCTTAAAAGTTGTCATAAGGAAGCTGAAGTATAGCTCTTCACAATTGATGGCTTCTGGGGGGGGGGGCAAGTAGGGAAGGACTCAGTTTTCTCTAAGGGGCTGGCTGCTGGGAGTTTGACCATACTCCAGTGAATATATGGGCAACACACATTGAACTTATTGGTGGTTGTTTCTTCTTCTTCTTCTTCTTCTTCTTCTTCTTCTTCTTCTTCTTCTTCTTCTTCTTCTTCTTCTTCTTCTTCTTCTTCTCCTCCTCCTCCTCCTCCTCCTCCTCTTCCTCCTCCTTCTTCTTCTCCTCCTCCTCCTTCTCTTTCTTCTTCTTTTTGGGGTTGGGAAGGTCACAAGGGTGAGGTGGCCCTTGGAGAACTGGGAAATGAGTGTGATTGGCATACATGATGTGAAATTCCCAATTAATCAATAAAACTATTATAAAAAGAAAAAAAGAATTGCAGCATTTTTATTGAGTACAGAGTTTCTCTGTCTACTGAACATAATGGAAAGCAAAGACTTCATGTTTTCCTACTGTTATTCATCACCATGGATCAAATTATTGTAGCTTAGGGTTGTGCTATCAGAATGTTGGGTTTTAAAACTGCTATTTGAGGCTATAGGCAGTACTTTTTTTTAACTGTCCAATGTGTTAGCCCCTACAGTGTACTCAACAAACCGATTTTCTTCCTTTAAAAAAAAAAGCTATTTGATCTTAGACGGATATGGCCAGAGAAAAACATCTCCATGATATATTACAGTCTAGATGTCAAAATGACAAAGTAAAGGAATGATGTTAAAAGTTACAGGAAGAAACACTAGCTCACCTACAAGAGCAGAAGCCTGAGAACAGCATCAGGTCATTCATTATCACCCTTCAAATCCAGGAAAGCACAGAAGGATATGTGTCAGCCCCTGAAGCTAAATAAGTACTAACCAAGATTACTACATCGAGCCAAGCTATATTTTAACATGGACAAAGAAATAGGAACATTTCACAGTAAGAACACACTGAGACAGTTCATAACTACCAAGCCAGTACTACAGAAGGTGCCTACAGGAATGCTATACACAGAGGAGGAAGAAAGATGATCAGGAGAGCACAGAAAAGAATTGATTTTGTGAGAGCAACCGATGAATGAAGGAGAGTTGGGAATAGATCTGTCATGTCTAACAGGGAATGGTTTCCTCATGTCTAACATGGTAGACAAGCTATGATACTGACAGGGGAGAAAGAAAAATCCAACAAAGATCATCCAACCGACCAGAAAAAGAACTAAGGAATTCACAAGAATTAGTAAATACATGCCAATGATAAATGCAAAATCCCCAACTCACCAATACAGAAATGTAAACTGGATGAATGGATGAATTATATCTAACTATCTGCTAACTTTAAGACACAGCGTGACAGGTAAAAGCAGACTAAGAGTCAAACTATGAAAGGTAATCTATCCAATAAACACATATCAATAAAAGTTGGTGTAGCTGTTTTGATATCTGATGATGTAGACTGAAGACAAAAATTAATCTAAGGAGATAAATAAAGCAGCTACATCCTAACAAAAGGAACGTGGGACATCTGCTGTGTGAGAGAGAGAATCAGAGAGACAGAGAGAAAAAAAAACACAGAGTGGGAAGAAGGGAAGGGTGGATCTGGGAGGAGCTGAAGTGGGAGTGGATATGGTCAAAATATACTGCACAAATTTCTCTAAGGATTAATAACATGTATCAGTTTTAAAACAAGATATAGCAATTATAAATACATGCTTTGAAATTTGGAGCTTGTGATGGTTTGTATATGCTCAGCCCTGGGAGTGACACTATTAGAAGGTGCAGCCCTTTTGGAGTAGGTGTGGCTTTGTTGGATGGGTGTGTTACTGTGGGTGTAGGATTTAAGACCCTCATCCTAGTTGCCCGGAAGTCAGTATTCTCCTAGCAGCCTTCAGATGAAGATATAGAACTCTCAGTTCCTCCTGCACCGTGCCTGCCTGGATGCTGCCATGCTTCCTGCCTTGATGATAATGGACTGAACCTCTGAACCTGTAAGCCAGCCCCAATTAAATGTTGTCCTTACAAGAATTACCTTAGTCATGGTGTCTGTTCACAGCAGTAAAACCCTAAGACAGGGCTCTAAATTTTATAAGAACAAGCACTATTGGACATGAAAGGTCAAATCGGGATTGATGGAATAAGAGAGGGTGGTTTGAGTAACCCATTTTCATCCTTAGATAAGCCATCCAAACTAAAACCTAACAAAACCAGTATTGTACTGCACCATAGATCAATCAAATGGACTCAACAGATTATACAGAATAATCTATCCAAGAGAAACAGAATATATGTTCTTCTCAGCAGTCCATGGACCTTCTCTAGAGTAGACCATATTTTAGGCTACCCATTAGGTCTTCCTAAGTTACAAAAAAGAAATATTCTTTAGTATCTTATCAAATAATAGAATATATCTAGGAACCAACAACAAGAGAAACCATAAGCTAGATGGAGAGTGAACACCACACTCTGGAATAGCCAAGACGTCATTGAGAGATCCAGAGGAGAAATTTCAAATTTTCTAGAATTAAATGAGAATAAAACTCAGCATAACCTATGGGACATGGTTCAAGCTAGGTGTAAGAGGAAAGCATATGACTCAAATAAGCAAACTAACGGTGCACATAAGTATCCTAGAAAAGCAAGAATCCAAACCCAAAACAGCAGAAAGTTCTGCAATTGAGATAGCCCATAGAACTGATCGAGCAAGGGTGTGATCTTTGTAAAAATAAATAAGATTGGCAAACTCCTAGAGAGAGAGAGAGAGAGAGAGAGAGAGAGAGAGAGAGAGAGAAACATTAATAAAATTAGAGGTAAACGTGGTTAGAGTGGACTCCAATGAAATAGAGGTAATTATAAGGTACTGTTGAAAACTTACATTCAAAAGGATTGGGAAAGAATCTAGAAGGAATGAATAGACTGTAGAACACATAAGACCTACTAAACTTAAGTCAAGGGTCCTAGGAAATAGCTCAATGGGTAAAACACTTGCCAAAAAAGCATGAGGACCAGAGTTCAGATCCCTGAAACCCACATATAAGCCAGGCAGCCTGACTGTAATACCAGCACTGGGAAGGCAGAGACAGCAAATGGCAGGATGAGCTAGCCAGCCATACTAGCTAAAGTGGGAGCTCTGGGTTCAATTGAGAGACCCTGCCTCAATGAATAAGACAGAGAGCAATCAAGGAAGACACCAGCACCAATCCCAAGCCTCATTCACATACGTACACATGAGCCCACACATGCAAATAAGCATGTACAAATGACACACACATATACACCCACAAAAAATAAAAGATAAAAATTAAAAATTAAGAAGACATAAACAACCTATACAGATCCATAACAGCAAGATGAAAGCAGTAATTAAAAACCTCCCTACAAGCCGGGCAGTGGTGGTGCACGCCTTTAATCCCAGCACTTGGGAGGCAGAGGCAGGCAGATTTCTGAGTTCGAGGCCAGCCTGGTCTACAGAGTGAGTTCCAGGACAGCCAGGGCTACACAGAGAAACCCTGTCTCGAAAAAACCAAAAAAAAAAAAAAAAACCTCCCAATAAGGAAAAGTCCAGGACCAGGCAGATTCATTGTCAAGTCTACCAAACCAAAGAACACTACTAAACTCATTAATATAAAGTCAACTTTGCACAAGTAGATAAGAATACACACATACAAGAAAAAGAAAAGAAAGGAAAACTATAGACCCATTTCTCTGATGAACAGAGACACAAAAATTCACCAAGAACACTTAAGAACACATTAAGAAGACTGTATATCATGAGCAAGTTAGTCTCATTCTAGGGATAAAAGATTATTCAATATGCACAAACCAAGAACTCTAACCCAGCACATAAGCAGTTCCACACATTCATCTCAGTCAATGTAGAAAAGGCCTTGACAAAGGTCAGCAGTCTTTATAATAAAAAGCCTTGGGGAAAATCATAGAAGAAAGATACCCCAGCATGACAAAGGCAATATACATCAAACCTATAGCCATCGTTATAATAAGTGAGGAAAGTTGAAACCATTCCCTCTAAAATCTGGAATAAGACAAAAGTGCCAATTCTCTCCATTCCTATTCAATATAGTGCTGAGTCTTAGCTATATATGAGAAAAAATAAGGGTTACAAACAAGAAAAGAATAAGTCAAATTATACCTATTTGCAAACAACACAATCCTATACTTAAGACTTTAAAGACCACAGCAGAAAACTCTTAGCCCTTATAAACACTTCCAGCTCCAGCAAAGTAGCAGAATACAAAATCAGCATTTAAAAAAATGAGTGGCTTTTCTATATACCAATAATGAACCCACTGAGACAGAAATCAATGAGCAAATTCCACTCACAGTAGCTTTTTTTAAACACTGTATAAATCTAACCAAGGGTAAGATTACATTTCTCAAGACAATCTACAGGTTCGACATAATCTCCATTGAAAATTATAATGACATTCTTTGTAGAACTAGAAAAAAACTAAAATTCACATTATAGCAAAAGACACACATACACACACATACCCAAACAACTAAAGCAATTGTGGACAGAAAGAGAAATTCTGGAAACGTCACAATAGCTGATATTACATTGCAGAGCTACAGTACTGTAAACAGCATGGCACTGTCTCAAGAACAGATTGCAGACCAATGGAGAATAACGAACCCAGAAATACACCCACTCAGCTACAGTCAAATTTTGACAAGGCTGTCAAAAACAGTCAATAAAAGATGGCACTGGGAAAACTGGATCTCCATGTTGTCAAAGAATGAAACTACAGCCATATTTCTCACTCTGCACACACACAAAAAATCGATTCAAAATTAATGAAAGATTTAATGTAATCTAAAATAAATTTAAACTGCTACAGGAAAACGTAGAGAAAGTCCTATAAGATACATGCAGAAGCAAGGACTCTCTTAAAAGATTCCAATAGAATCAGAAATTATCCCAAAAAAACATATAAATGAGGTTACAGGAAATTAAAACCCTTCCACATGACAAAGGAAATGATCCCCAGAGTAAAGACACTCCTGCATAGTAAGATAAAACACACTCTTGCCAACCATACAGGAGGTTAGCCCAGAAACAGCAATTAAACATTAGAAAACAAATGATCCAGTCATTAAGTGGGCTGATGAACTGAATAGATCTCAAAAGAAGAAATCCTAATGATCAATAAGCACTTGAAATGTGCTCAGCGTCCTTTGTCACCAGGGACATGAAAATTAAAAGTGCCTTGAGAATCTATCTCACCACAATCAACGTGGCTAATGTCAAGAAAGCAGTGGCAAGCGATGCTTTCTTGAGGATGTGGGGGGAGAGGAGCCCTTACCACTAGTGAGAGCGTAACCGTCTACAGCCACTACACAAGTCAGTATGGGGGTCCCTTAAAACCTGAAAATAGAAGGAGTATATGATTCAACTACACTGCTCTCGGGTTAATGCCCAAAGGACCCACACAGCACAGACATACATGCATGCCTATGTTTCCTACTACACTATCCACAATAGCTAGGAAACGGAGCCAGCCTAAATGCCTATCCACAGCTGAATGGAGAGAGAACACGATGCGTCTGTACATTATAACATTTTATGTAGCCTTAAAAACTGAGATCATATCCAGACAAAATGGACACAGCTGAAAATCACTCTGTTAAGCAAAATGAGCCAGGCTGAGAAAAACAAATACTTTATATTTTCTCTTATAGGCAGGATTTGGGTTTAAAATTATGTATTTGTGTGCAACTGTTTATATGTGTGTATAGATCTTGAGACTAAAAAGAGGATCATGGGAAGGAAGGACAAGATCTTGAAGGAAAGATGGACGGAGGGAGGGAGGGAAGGAAGGAGGGAGGGAGGGAGGGAAGGAGGGAGGGAGGTGGTACTAGAACACAAGTATATGAAAGCAATAGGAAAGGCTATGTGGAAAGAATAGGGGAACGAGCCAGAGAGACGAGAAGAGTACTCAGGGCGGGCAGTGGGGAGGAGAGATGAGCGTATGATACATAAGCACGGAAATGCCATGACAAAAGGGTTACTCTGCACTAACCACTGAGCCAGTACTCTACAGAGCTATGTGGTGATATGCTCAAAAGAGCTCGATAGGAAGCTACCAACCAAAGAATGAGAGTACCTATAAATGAGCAGGAAAGAGGAAATGAGAAGAGCATCATTATCTGAGAAAAGGTACAGACAAAAGCCCAGCATCAGGAAAACCAGAGCAGGCTTGAAGGACTGGCCACCAGAGCAGCGGAGACCAGGGGCAGCTTGGAGATGGAGACTGTTGGTCACTGAGTGCAGCAGAGGCCGCTTTGAGGGGCAGAGAAAGGCTTTATTTATACACCGCAATAATCATCAACTGATGTGGCAAAGTTGTTACTGCCACTGTTAAGATGGAAACTGGGGCCAGGCGTGGTGGTGCACGCCTTTAATCCTAGCACTCGAGAGGGGAAGCAGGCAGATCTCTGTGAGTTTGAAGCCAGCCTTGTCCACAGAGGGAGTTCCAGGTCAGGCAGAGGTACATAATGAGACCTTCCCCCCCCCCCAAAAAAAAAAAAGATGGAAACTGGTACTCAGCTCCATGAGTCAGAGGCTGGAGCAGGTTGGAGGTAAAAAGGAATAAAAACTATCTGATAGATATTTCCCCTCTCAATAAGGCACTATTTCAGCACCAGGTTTGGGGTAAGCAGTTTCCCTCTTCCCAGTCCTCAGTTCCCCTATCTCTGAAAGCTTTGGCCCACTTGGTCTCTGAAGTGGCTTCCCACAGTCTGAGTCTTAGGTGTGTTTTCTGGCTGAGTAACAAGGGGGGAAGTGAGTAGACTCCCAAACCAATCTTTATCTAGGGAACTGCAATTTACCAAACAAGAAAATCAAGGGGAAATGGCAAAGTTGAGGAAGGATAGGCCTTTTTAGGGACAACAACCTAATCACAAGTCACTGCTGGGGAAGAGATGTCACAAAAAGCCTGATTTGCAGCTTTGGGGAGTGATGTGCTGCGGGATACAGGCAATTAACAACATGAGATGCTTCTCTGAGGCACTGATGAATCATGGGAGGTGGTGTCAATGGGCTGGAAAAGATGCCTCACAACACGTGACCAAGTCCCTAGTCTGATTCATAGAACCTTGTGGAGCTGCCCCCACCAAGCTGCAGTTCAGTGATGGACGTTACAGACCTGTGCCTCTTAGAACAGTGCTCACCCCAGACTCAAAGGTAACAAATGAAGGGGTGAATGAATGAGTGGATGGACAGCTAGCTCTGGTGCTGCCCCAACAACTCTGCTGGGACTTTTATCCTAGCATTGACTGGCCTTCTTAGGAGGGGGTCCCCAAAAGCAAACACTGAGCTTGGAGGTGCTTGTAGGAACTCCTTCCACTGCAGTATATGGAACTTATATACAGACAAGAAGCAAATATAGGTATAAATAGGTGCCTACTAGAAAATGTAGTTTGGTGCTCCTGATAACCCTCTGGGAGATGATACAGAACTATGCTGGCCAATTCACAGCCTCAAGCTACATGGGGTAACTGGGGATTTGAAATATGGATGATGAGAGATAGGTAGGTAGGTAGGTAGATTGATAGATAGATGATAGATAGATAGATAGATAGATAGATAGATAGATAGATAGATAGATAGATAGATAATACAAATTAATTCACTGGCTTTGAAAGACTTGATATAAAAGAAGTATAAAAGCATCATTAGAGATTTTATATTGTATATTGAAATGATTTTTACATATACATTCAGTAAATGTATAATATTAAAATTAATACCACCTGCTCTTTACTTAATTTAAAGGTGGATGTGTACTAGAGGTGGCAGCTTATGTATGTGGTGATTTAAATGAAAATAGCCACCCTAGATTCACAAATTTGAACACTTGGTCCCCAATTGGTAGAACTGTTTGGAAAGGCTTGGGGGGCGTGTCTTTGTTGAAGGAGATGTGTCAGTGGGTGGACTTTGAAGTTTCAAATGACTCTTCTCCACTCTCAGTGTGTCTTTCCTTTCTGCCTGCTAACTGGGGATCAATCTGTAAGATCTCAGCTGTTCCTGCTGCCATGTCTTTGCTTCAATATTATGGATTCTAATCCCTTGGAACTGTAAGCCCCAAATTAAATGCTTTCTTTTAATAAGTTGCCTCAGTCATGGTTTTTTATCACAGCAAGAGGAAAGTAACTAAAACATCATTTTTGTAATCCCAGTACCCATCCTGCCAAAGACTGTCCTCACTTACCTTGAGGCTGTGGATGCTCCGGGTTCCAGAGATGAGGTGTGTGCAGACAAAGTACAAGCTATTGTTCTCTTGCTTGTTTAAAAAGAAATCCATAGTCCTGCTGACCTTGGGTTTGTGCATTTTTTTTCTCCTTCCACCAACTAGATAACAATTACCAAACAGAAATAAGATGAGTCAAACTGATAGAAGGATTGCTCAGTCAGTAAAGGTTTTGTCATGTATGAGGAAGAAAGAAAGAACGCCCTTAAAGACATACAAGAGAACAGAGGTAAACAGCTAGAAGCCCTTAAAGAGGAAACACAAAAATCCATTAAAGAATTACAGGAAGGTCTTGTCATACAGATCTTTCACTTGCTTGGTTAGAGTCACACCAAGATACTTTATATTGTTTGTGACAATTGTGAAGGGTGTCATTTCCCTGATTTCTTTCTCAGCCTGTTTATCCTTTGAGTATAGGAAGGCTACTGATTTGTTAGAGTTAATTTTATATCCAGCCACTTTGCTGAAGTTGTTTATAAGCTGCAGGAG
>JAPYYD010006380.1:0-11227 GCA_028551405.1 Uromys caudimaculatus
CAGCCCCATGGAGGGAGCAAGAGCATCAATGGGCCTGACCCTCCCCCTGGTCGTCCTCTAGTTCAGACCACTAACCAAAGAATACACATCTATTGACCCATGATTTGGACTACATATGAGGCAGAAGAATCACCTCGATGGCCACCAGGGAGAAAGGAGAGGACTTTGGGCCTGAGGGTGCTAGTGGCTCCAGTAAAAGCGAATGTCAAGGTGGGAATATGGGAATGGGTGGGCGGATGGGTGGGAGGAGGAATTCCCTCACAGAGGCGGGGAGGGGGAGAGGACACGGGGTTTCCAAAGAAAAGGGGAATCATCGGAAATGTAAATAAAGTATCAAAAAGAAAAAAAAAAAAAAGACAGTTGGAATCCAAGGAGTCTTGACCTTCTTAAATGGTTAGTAGCCACTGTCCCTATTTGGGGAACAGATATGTAGCAATCGAACGTGGAAGACAGGAGACCAGTTCTCTCGGCCTGTGTCCTGGTCCCATGAAGCCTTTTCTCTTCACCTGACGGGATATAATTTCTTTTATCTATGTACTACAGGGATTATACTGTTTTGCTATTTTCTTATGATATTCATTGTATTCAGTCTTATGCTTTAGAGACCTAGTGTACTTCATCTTCTTTCAGAAATCTTAGATTCCGGGATCCTACGGGACAAGGGTTGTGATACAGGTGATCACAATACATTGCATTTTTAACCTAGCTTAGCTCATTGCCTCATGCAGAGTGAATGTTACCTGAACATGTGGGACTAACAACTTCTTTTTCTCAGTAACAATAAGTAGAATTGATTTAGCTTCTGCTTCCCTGAGTATAGAATAAATCAAGGAATAAGTGGTTGTTATTATTTAATAAAATGTGAGCAAAAGGGGGCTAGATGGAGTATTGAATTTTTAAGAACTAATTCAATGTCTGATTAAATGGAATTTACAAAAAAGTTTTAAGACGTTAGTTAACCTGGGTGGGAGTGTAACTGTCAGCTTGACTGACAAAATTCCTTAGTAAAAACACAAATAGAAAAAGGAAGCAATTAGGTGGGTTCTACATAGTTTGTGCATATACATCTCTGTGTGTGTGTCTATCTCCTCTCTCTCTTTGTCTCTGTCTCTCTCAGGTTCCATATATTTTGTGTATATATATATCTATGTGTATGAATGTCACTGTCACTCCCTCACTCCCTCTCTCTCTGTGGTGTGTGTGTATGTGTGTGTGTATGTGTGTATGTGTGTGTTTGTGTGTGTGTATGGGTGTGTGTATGTGTATGTGTGTGTGTATGTGTGTGTCTGTGTGTGTCTGTGTGTCTGTGTGTCTTGAGACCACATGTCACCATTGAGTATCTTCCCTAATTGCACCATATTTGTTTAGACAAGGTCTTCCATGGAATGTAGAACTCACTGTGTGGGCAGGCATGTCCACATGCTCCAGATATCCAAGTGTCTTCACCTTCTTAGCTCTAGTGTGACAGATGCCTTCTATATGAGCACAAAGGGAGGGAAGGGGAGAGAGAGAGAGAGAGAGAGCGAGAGAGAGAGAGAGAGAGAGAGAGAGAGAGAGAGAGAGAGAGAGAGCACTTTCTTCTTCAAGCCTCTAATTTTGTGAATGAGGAAGTGGCAGTGTGAGAACTAGGAAAGCACGTGCCGAGGTCACGCAGCTACAGGATCAGAGACCTGAAACGCGAACCCAGCTCCTCAGTCCCAGTGCATTGCTCTTGCCAATATGCACCGCAAAGTGGATGATTATATCCATTTCCCCTTATTTTTGACATAGCTTGGGAAGGAATTCATCCTTGCCAATTGTCTGCTGTCCTGAGGGACCACCGGGTCGGGGTTTCCCCAGTGAGAGTTGGAGGATATGACAAATCAGATTCAAATGCTAGACAAATCAGATGCACTCTCTGGGACTTTGAATCCCCACCACATTGGTTGTAGGCAGGGAAACGAATGGGACTGAATCATCACAGTGACAGAACGCTGACAAGCTGTCACTTAAACTCAGCTACTAGGATCCCTGGAGCCACCTCGTCGCCATTGCTGGTGAATCATCTTCTTTCCTTCTCCTTCTGTGCTGGAATTACTCCGCACTGCTCACATTTCATTTTTCAAAGTGTTTCTTCGCACTGCAAAATTGATTTCATATCATCTACACTAAGTCAACCAAATCGCTGCTCTGCTTCTAGAAGCACAAACACGTTAGGACACAAGATGGGAAGTTTTTTTATTAAAACATAAAGGGGGATCGGAAACCGACGATCTGAAAGTACACAGACAAGATGGGGGGGGGGGGGATTTCCAGATTACACTTCTCCATCCATCATGGATTGCTTTAATATATTTCCACTAGCTATCTCCTCTATGGGAGATAGCAATCAGTGATGGATGGAAATAAAGAGAGCCTCAAACAGAGAAATTGGTACCCAAAAGTGAAGGATTGAAGTAGGCAGTTACCAACCTTGTCTGGCAGGAGGATGGTGTCCTTGGAATCCCAGATCTGCCTCATTCTGGCCTGGCTCTTTGTCTCTCACATCAATTCTGAAAATTCTGACACTATTTTCTTAAAGTAGGGCACAGCTGAGTCCTTAGGAGAAGCTAAGGACCGAAGGCACAATGAGATTGCCAGACTGTCCTGTCTCACTCTATTAAAATGTCATTGGGATGGAGGAAAAATGGTCCAGGAAATGTGACTGGGATTCCTGTTGTGATTTTGCATTTAGTACCCTGAGCTAGTAAGTCATTCTCCCTGCGCCCCTGTTTCCTGTTCAATACAATGAAGAAACAACTCATTCAGCTTAGCTCTGGAGTCTAGAGAAACACAGGAGAGAAAGATTGCAATCACTTACTAAGTGAGAAAAAAGAGCAAGAGGAAGATGCTACTCTCCTCTTGGTATCATTTCTAGGCTCTGTTATAAACAGGCATTTTTCAGCTATGGCAGACAAAGAGTTTTGTTTTTTGCTTTTTATTTTGTTAAATATGCTAACAAAAAGGAGCTTGTGGTGGCTTTTATGTGATGCAGTTCCCAGAAATGAGGATAAAACAGAGGTTTCTGGGAAGAATTTTGACAAAAATTAGAGCACAAGAAGTATCTACTCTGAGAATTTTCCAGAGTATTTGCCCATAAATATATCTGACCACTGGGAATATCCCCTTTAGTTGGTATTTTAACCCTTGCTTCTGAATTCCATGTGTCTAGCACAGGTTTTTCATAGATAAATGTCTTAGTTCGATTTACTATTGCTGTGATGAAACACCATGACCAAAAGCAACTTGGAGAGGAAAGGGATTATTGCACTCATGGTTCCATATCGACAGTTCATGATTAAGAGCAGAGAGGGACAGAACTCAAGCAGGGCAGGACCTGGGGGGGGGGGGGCTGATGCAGAGGCCATGGAGGGGTGCTGCTTACTGGCTTGCTCCCCATGGCTTGTTCAGCCTGCTTCCTTTTTCTCCCTTCCTTCCTTCCTTCCTTCCTTCCTTCCTTCCTTCCTTCCTTCCTTCCTTCCTTCCTTCCTTCCCTTCCTTCTTTCCTTTGGTACATTTTATTAAAAGACTTGAATTAATTTAACCTCCCCTTTTTCTTTTCTACTGAAAATATTTTCTCTCATATAATACAATCCTGATTCTGTTTTTCCCTCCTTTCTGCTTTTCCCAGGTCCTTCCCATCTCTCCTCCTATTCAGACCTACCTCCCCTCCTTCGGTTTCTCATTAGAAAACAAACTGGCTTCTCAAGGATAATGACGACGATACGATGATGGTATAAAACCAAACCAACACATCACCATAGGACAAAACAAGCAAACTGAAAGAAAAGACCCCCCTAAAAGGCACAACAAACAGACAGAGATGCAGTGACCCCTAAATTTGCACACTCAGGAATCCCAAACAAAAGCCATATGCAAAAGACCTGGAGGAAAATATATATAATAAAATAAAATGAAAACAAAGGTAAATGTTTTTCAAGAAAGCCAGACACACTATTATGAGACAAGGAGCCTCCAAAGATGCCACCAAGTTTGTTTTCTCTTGGCCATCTACTGCTAGGGATGCAGCCTAGTCTTAAGAGGAGTTTGTTTCCCCAGTGAGACTCCTTACAGAAAACTAAATTTTCATTTGCAAGTGGTTATCAGTGGGAGATTGCTTCTGACTTGGGGATGAGAGCATGTGTCCACTTATCCTTTCAGCACTGGGATCCTATCTGGTGCATAAAGGTGCAGGCCCCGTGCATGTTCCCATAGTGTCTGTGAATTCATACATATGCTGATCCTGTTGATTCAGAGAGCATCATTTCCTTGGTGTCCTTTATCTCCTCTGCTTCTTACACTTCTCAGCCTTCTCTTCTGGAGGGCTCTGTGAACTTTGAAGAAATCACCCTGCTTTTTTATAGAAGCCAGGACCACTTGCCCAGGGCGTGGCCCCACCCACAGTGGGCTGGGCCCTCTCCCATCACTAATCACTAATTTAAAGAAAATGTCCTACAGGCCTGCATATAGCCCAATCTTTTGGAGGCATCCCCCCCCCCCCATGGAGGTTCCTCCCTCTCTAATGTCTCTAGCAATGTCAAGTTGTCATAAAACTAGCCAGCATGACACACATTTACTGAATAAATAAATAAATAAGAACTATTCTTACATTGGTCCAACTGTACTGTACTTGTGTCATTGCTGTTAGATACAGGGATTCAGTGTGTATTCTACACTGGCCGGTCCTTTCTTTGTATGTAGTTCAAGCTGACCCTCAACCTCCTCTGGTTTCAGCTTCTCAATTGCTACAATTGAAGATATATGGCCTCTGGCTTTTATTCATTTTACTGCTTGTGTAGTATGATACTTATGTCTTAGAAACAAATAACACTGGCCTTCTGCTTAGAATGGCAAGATAGTTATCAAAGTTTGTCTATGATCCACTTGGACTCCTGTATTGGTATTTAGAATCCTTACATTGTAGAAGCAAAATTATAAGCATAATAGCAGATTTTTATTTAATTTATATAATTGGTCTCTTGCCTTTAAGAAAGTCTTCAGAGATCCCATATGACTCTGCTCAGAAAAAAAATAATTACAGTAATGGAGAAATTGAGAATTACTCTATTATTTTAATCATGGTCTTTGTCTCCCATTGTCAGGGCTGTTGCACCTCATAGCACTGCTAGCCTGTCTTATACATTGCCCACGTCTTTGGATTGTTCTAAAACCCTTGTAGGCATGGTAGAACTGTAGCACAGGGCACTGTTATGACAAGTACCAGGTTCTGGCCATCAGCTGACACCATGATTGATACTCCTCAAACATACCACAGCAGCAACTGCAGCAGAATCTTGGCTCTGTAGCCATGGAAATAAATGGTATCCGCCATTGCGGAAGCTGCAGTAAGACTCTTGGGAGATGGAAACACGTGGGGAAGCAGAAGTGATTACATAGATGCACAGTGTTTAAAGGAGAAAGTGTCCCACCAAAGCCTGGCTTGTCAAGAATCTACTTTAAGAAAGAAGAAAACAAATATAAGACAAAGGGGATTTGAAAGGGATTTAAGATATGATAAAGTCACTCAACAAGAAAACAAAGACAATTGAAATCCTAGAAAACACAATCAGTTGAAACAAAACAACCAAACAAAAAACACTACAAAAAAGTTAAGGCAATATATAAAGTCAATTGATTATGAAATAACCTTAAATGATACATAGGTAATATAACATGATAAATTCAAGTTGAATCTAATAGTTTTCTAATTTGATCAAACCAGGGAAAGTCATAGTATTGATGCTACAAATTGAACCCAATTAAAGCATATTTCTATAGCTACTGTATGTTCCCTTGTGATTTCTTGATTTCTCACATATTTATAGTGAACCCATGAAGAAAGATGTCTGGATTGTAGAGCCAATATACATGGAAATAACGTGAAAAATCTGGAAGCAAAGGTGTTAGAAATTAGGGCAGGGCAAAGATTTGAAGAGACAAAGAAAAGTTAGACATATCCATATCTTGAGATCCTGGAGAAAAATAGAGAGAAATGCATGTTGAGAATAAAATAATTATTTCAAATACGTTCAAGTATAATAATTTGTACATCGCTAGCAATATTCATCCTAAAAACAAAGGAAAACACTAAAATCATCACACACCAGTTAATATTGACATTTTATAATACTAATATTGTTTTATTGAAACTACTAAGTATATGAGATGGTGGAATAAATAAAATAATTATGTCTTTAAGAACCAAGAATAATAAAAGGTAAATATAAAATACATGAAATTAAGTAAATGACATGTAATTTCATTGGAATACCAACATAGTTTATAAAATTACTTTGATAAAAATAAAAGTAGCAACTTACTTTCAGGAGCTTCCTGTCATTACCAAGCCTATCACCCACATTTGGTTTTTAATATTTATCGTTCCCAATTTAAAAGTTCGTAGGATTTTTCTAATAATGAGTTTAGACCAAGAAGGCAAATATACCGTGGGATCATGGAATATTGCCTCAGGCTAAAAGTAAGGAAGCTCTCCAAAACACTGAGGTTATGCCAAAATGCCTCGGCAGCCAACTCTTACAAATTACATAAATAGAAAATTTGAGAGCCAAAGAGAAGGACTGTGCTGTACAAAGCAGACCAAACTCAAAGAAATCCATAAATCCTTCCTAAAACTGGGGGGAAAAAAGAGATTGTTTTATTGGTTTGCCCAGGTAGAGTTTTTGCTCTGAAAGTTGATAAATAAGGGAAATAAATAGCACATTTACCCGATCACTCTTATTCCAACTGCAACTGGTAACAAATAGCTAAACATCTCAGATCCTTGCACTGCAATAGATCATCTGAGACATGGTTACACTGGAAAAGCCAGCGCTTTTACAATCTTCAGCAAAATGACAGAGCTGGTTACTGATCATCAATGACTTCCCAGCCTATTAGGTAAAACGCTGGTGAGAAGCTTTCTAGAAGACAGATTGGATGGGACTTATTGATTAATCTTCATATGACTAACAGTAGAGGAATCAGACCCGCATCCTTAACTAAACTGATGGAGTAGTACGTGCACTGACCTATTTCATGACATGTTTATGCAACAAAAAATACTGGGTTTTCTAGCATGAATTTAATTAAGCCTCTCAAACTGAGTCCTTAAAAAAAATCAGCTATTCTCGAGTTCTATTTTTTCCATTCTCTCTGTGTGAAGAAAACCATACGCTTAAACTGCCATTGAAACAATTATTCCAGAGATGATGCATTTTATTTTTGAAGTCCAAAGTGGTATCAGAGAGAGTGTCTGGCATTCATTTGTTTATACGAATACTCCACCGGGGTTTCCAGCTGTCCATTGTAGATGGGACACTGCCATAAGTGCTCTGGATCTGGAAATAAGATATTAGGACTGTGTTCTGGATTTGATTAGTGTTCTCATGAAACTAGATGCTGATCTTTTAACTCTATTAATGGTAGACACTTTGGAAAGTAGTAATGATTACCTGAATACCTCATAGCAGGAAAAGAAGCTATTTGGGGTAACCTAGAGGCTAAATGTGAATAGTTTTGATGCTATAATTTAAGAGGAAAGTTGCCGAGTTACACCATAACATGATCTGTCTTTGGCTTGCTTGTACTTCCTCTGATCTGAAGATAAAGAATAATAGCATTGTTGGAATATAAAGAAAAGTCAGAAAACTCACATTCAGAGATAAAGTTCCACAAAATAAGAGAAATACCAGTTCATAGATCTAATATTGTTTTTAGATTAAAAAAAAAAAAACCCAAGCAGAAAGTAACATAGATTGCACGATCATTCATCTGTATATTTTTAGGGAAACTGGCCAATTCTTAAAATGTAAAATTTTCCTTTTAAAAAGGAAAAGAATAGAAGCTCTGGCACTTTGCTCTTCCGTGGCAGAACCCAGTGGGACTCCCAGCAGAGGACGCTTTATTCTTATCAACAAGGCATGTGGATAGCCAGGTTTGTCAAGTAATTGGAATAATACATCACCTTTGTCCAAGGAATTCAGCTACATCATTCTGTACTGTAAGCATTTTTTCTATCATCTTGCCTGGGAAGAAAGCTCAGGAGAGTCCTTAGTTTTCATAATAATTTTGAAGCCGAACATTTCCTATTTTATAAAACGCATTTTTCAAAAACATTAACAGGAGTTATGAGAATTTGGGAAAATAGTTCTGTTAAACTTCTTGGGGTTATCGAGAGTTTAGCTTGCGCTAAAGAGCTATCTGTTTTAAAGTGTACTCTTTCCGTTTTTCTGCTTCTCTGGACTGCAAGGAAGAATATTTCTACACTTAAATCTCATTTTCAGAGGGAGAGACCAAGCTAGCCATTTAACCCTGGCAGACAGAAGGCTAGAAGCTGGGAAACACGGGCTGCTGAGTCCACCGACAGAAGGCAACTGATTAAGATGTTCCACACCTCTGCACGGTGTATTTGTTCATGGAAAAATCTCTGGGTAGAGGTGATTATGGCAAGGGAATAGGTACTGTTGGGATTATATGAATCCCATTTGCTGGAGATCTCCTACTTCAGCCTATCACATCTGTCAACACTGAGGTGAAATTAATTCTATATTTGAGTGCTTTGATTGTAAATTAGATATCTTAAAATGCTCAGTGTCTATGCTTCCAGTTACACCTATTTTTTTCTTTTATTAAAAATATTTTTTTTTCTTGACATAGTTTCTCCTGATTCTTGGTTTCTCCTCCTACTCCTTGCTGTCCCACCCCACCTCTGTTC
The DNA here is from genome assembly GCA_028551405.1 of Uromys caudimaculatus. NCBI lineage: Eukaryota > Metazoa > Chordata > Mammalia > Rodentia > Muridae > Uromys > Uromys caudimaculatus. Next base: position 8,732 of record JAPYYD010006380.1, read on the forward strand.
CATCTGGATCCACCATCTTTCTGTCTCTCATTAAAAAACAATCAGGCTTCTAGGGGATAACAATAAAATCATTAAGATAAGCTAAAAGCAAACCAGCCAGCAGAAGGAAAAGAGCCCAAGAAAAGTCACAAGAAATAGATATAGACTCAGCAAATCTCTCATTCACATACTCAGGAATCCCATAAAAACACTAAACTGGAAGCCGTAGTATATGTGCAAAGTATGTGTAAGGTAAAAAGAGAGAAGAAAAAAAGATATAAATAAAATAAAAGGTAAAAATAAAAATAAAACAGAACAACAACAAAGAACCATCTATGGCAGAACATTATGAGACAAGAAACCTGCAAAGACGATATTAAGTCCATTTTGTATTGACCTGACCATGCAGCCTACCCTCAATAATAGTTTGTGTTTCCCCAGCCAGACTCCCTTGGAGGAAACTAAAATTTTCATTTGCAAGTGGTTCTCAGTTGGAAATTGCTTCTCGGTTAGGGACACGGATATGTGTTCAAGTCTTCTTTCAGCTCTAGGGACCATCTGGTCCATGCAGGCCATCTTGCATACTGTCTTACTCTGTGAGAGGTCATATGTGCATTGATCCGCTTGATTTAGAGGGCCTTGTGTCTGTGATGTCATCGATCTCCCCTGGCTCTTAAACTCTTTTTACCTTCTCTACTACAAGGTTCCTTAAGGTTCCCCTGAGAGGAAAGATTTCATGGAAAAAAATCCAATTTAGGACTGAGTATTCTGAAGTCTCTCACTGTCTGCACAATGCCTGGCTGTGGGTCTCTGTATTTATTCTCATCTGCTGCAGGAGGAAACTTTAGTGATGGCTGAGCAAGGCACTGATTTCTGAGTGTAGCACAGTGCCATTTAGAAGTAATTTTATTGCTAGTATTTTTGTTGTTTGTTTTTTGTTTGTCTGTTTTTTAAGAACAATAATATTTTGTTTTACCTTAGGTCTCTGGGTTATCTAGTCTCAGTTTCTTGGTTACCCAACCAGTGTTGGGTATGGGTTCCACCTTATAGAGTGGTCCTTAAGTTAAATCAGATGTTGGTTGGTTACTCCCATGGGGTTTATGCCATCATTTTCCTAGCTTAAAGGGTTTCTGGCTGGGTTGGTGTTTACATTTTTCCTTTGGTAATTTCCTGAGTACCTTCCTGTAACAAAGAAGGTAGAACAGGGGTGGTGGCTCTAAGTAGACACCAGATTGACTTTTCCATGTTCAATGAGTTGTGTACCTGTTGATGGCAGTAATGGTGCCTTGCTGTAGGTTTGTGGGTTTGTGCAGTCTTTGCAACAGCCTGAGTTGTTTGGTGGTTCCAATGGGATTGCTCTGGCCAACAACCCAATTAGACATAACTCAATCCCAGTACCAGAAGCTTCAATTGGTACCAAGAGATATACAGTTGGGATTCTGTCTCCCCTATTATCCAGCAATTTTATTTATATATGTTATATATTTTAGGAAGTTTTACTGTATTAGGTTCCTTTAGTGCCCCTCAAATGATCCCTAATTTTAGCTGTTTCTCCCTCATTCCCTTCTTCATCCCCTCCCAACTTGGTCCTTACTGATCCAGCTTGGTTATAATTGACTTATCAGCCAATATTCACATATAAGAAAATACATAGCATATTTGTCTTTCTGGGTCTGGGTTACCTCACCCATGTTTTTTTTTTTTTTTTTCTCTTTCTAATTCTATCCATTTTCATGCAAATTTCGTGACTTTATCATTTTTAATGGCTGAATACTCCATTGTATAAATATATCACATTTGCTTTATTCATTCTTCCATCAGTGGAAGGTTGTTTCCAATTTCTAGTTATTATGAACAAACACAACTGAACAAGTGTCTCCATTGTAGGAGGGTATCTGCTCAAGAGTGTTACAGCTGGATTTCAAGAGTCAGGTCAATGTTCATCTTTCTGAGAAACCTCCACACTGATTTCCATAGTGACTGTACAAGTTTGTACTCTCACCAGCAATGAAGGCTGTGTTCTCTTTACCTCACATCTTCAATGTCATGAGCTGTCACTGTTTTTATTGATCTTGGCCATTCTGGAAGGTCTAAGATAAAATCTCAAAGTAGTTTTGATTTGCATTTATTTAACTAATGACTAAGAAAGTTGAACATTTCTTTGAGTGTTTGAGTTTCCTCTTTTGAGAATCATAGTTCAGCTCTGTATCCCACTTTTAATTAGGTTATTTTTATTCTTGATATTTAGTTGTTAGTTCTTTATATATTGTGGACATTAGCCCTCTATCGGGTATATAGTTGGTAAACATATTTCCCTATTCTGTGGGCCACCACTTTTTCTGAATGATGGAGTCCTTTGTTATACAGATACTCTTCAGTTTCAGGAAGTTTCACTTATTAATTGTTGATTTTTTTTTGATACTTTATATACATTTCCAATGTTTCCCCTTTTCTGGGTCTCCTCTTTGTATACCCCCCATCCCCTCCCCAACCCGCCTCTAGGAGGGAATTCCACCT